>VYZW01003864.1:0-30204 GCA_013401315.1 Balaeniceps rex
CATCCCCAAGCCTGTAGCATTGCATGGGGTTGTTGTGGGTTTGTGAAATGTGGCCCCTTGTTAGGAGTGGCTGTTGATGCTAGGTGAGCACCTGAGCTGAGTGCTAATGCAAGGAAGGCTGGATACCAGGCAAGAAGAGAAAAGGGTCCAAGGGGTAAGTGCAATGTCTATCCACCTTGGCACCCTTGAATGGCTTGGAGGAATGGTCAGATGCAGTAGAGCTGTTTCAGGTATGTTTGTCTTATTTATTCTCAAGTAAGGCCATTTATTTAGTAGTCTATTTATTTCTCCAGATGTCTTCAAGCTAAAGATCTCCATGTGTGAGTTTCAAAACCTTTTTTTTTTTTTAAAGGATATTGAGTGCTTCTGAAACCTTTTTTGTATATTGCTTTTCTTTACTTGGTTATTTAGTTGTAAATAGACTTGCCAGTTGTTTTAATTTAGCAAAAATTTTGGGTTGCATGCCAGGGAGCTTGTGTAGTTGCACAGGTGAATCAAGCTTGCAGAGTGCGGGAGTGCTCTGAAGCCAAACTAAATGTGTTGCTTAGGTTTGATTGCCTGCTAGATGTCACTCTGGCACAAAATTGTGGTGGACTGTGGACATTACTTCAGAATAAAGATTGATTGTCTAAGGCTGTGGAGTTGTTCTAGACCTGTATTTTTAAATACTGAGTTCTTGAGTCAAACTATTTTCAGTTCTCAAGGGAACCAAGAGGGCTTTGAACAAACAGCTTGTAAATGTACTGATAATAAGAAATCTGTGTTTGCATTGTTTTGTAGTTTATGAGCTGGAGGCCTAGGAGCTAACAGGGAAGAGGAGTGTGGCATGGGTGCACAAGGAGCTTGGAAGAGGCTTTGGAAGCAACAAATTTTGGGACAGGGTGGGATTTCCTGCTCTATTTCACTATCTTACAGGGTTTTTTTACAATATATGGAAATGCAGATTGAAAGGTCCAAGAAGTTAGAACTGTTTCAAGGCTTCTTGTTACTGTGGATAAAAATGAATTTTGTCAGTGTGAGACTACTGTGTTTAGTAAATTGAATTATGTCAGGCCAGTGTGAGTTTGGAGGAAGGAGCTCTGTGGGCTCATGGCGATGGAAGAGCTGGGGCATGGTGCACTGTTGGTAAGGCACATTCAGGCTTGTTTTTCCTTCCGCTTGTTGTGACTTCCATATACCTACAGTTGTCCATGTAGCCTTTTACTTCCAGTCAGTTTTCCAAGAAACATCCTCTTCTCCTTCCCCTGCAAAATCCAGTAGCTAAAGAAATAAAGGTGTTATTTGCACCCACCCTAACAAAAGCAAACACTTCTATAAAGCAAACACCAATGGACATCTAGTCCAGATGTGCTCTTTCCACCTCTCTTTTCCCCAAAACAATCCTGTTAGCAGCTGAGGAGGGAAGAGGAAATGAGGCTGAGGCCAAGAACAGATGTGGGGAGGTGAGGGGCAGAACTGGCAGAAGCACCATGGAGCAAAGCGCCTCTGCCTGCAGCTCCCATTCCTCTGCAGAGAACGGATGGGTAGGGAGCAGGAATGGGCTGTCCAGCTGGGGCAAACAGGGCTCCTGGGCCAGCACCGAGTGTCCTGCCCAGCCCTGAGCCACAAGGACAGAGCAAGGATGACAGCTTCAGCTCTGAGCATTGACGGCAGCTGTTGGCATAGCAGGGAGCTGTAGGAGGCAGGATGCCTTCATCCTGGGTAGCCCTCCCAAAATTCCCTTTTCTTCTGCTGCTAGCAGAGACTGCTGCTCTATCTACAGCTCCGGTGACTGTCTCATCCCATAACTGCCTTTACTTCTGAATTCTCCTCCTTGAGAGGTTGTCATGACTTCACCATTATGGGTCCCTCATACCCGTGAAAAATGAGCAGATCTCCCAATTTGTATGTGAATTGTGTAATGATACCCAAAGCAGACATTTCAACACCTGCAGTTTTTCCTCTTCTTGGGCCAATATTTTTGCTTGTTCAGAGCTACCTTATTCATCAGCAACATTTGGCCACTGGTAAAGTGACATGTGGCAGCTCTTTCACAGTTGGTTTAGGACACAAAATAAAAAAAGCTGTATCTTGCACAGAAGTGTTATGGGAATGTGAATGGCCAGAAAGTAATTATACATTTGGAATGCCACCAGGATACCAGCTGACTGTGGAAAAAATTACCCTCTCTGAGAGTGAGAAGACATTCAGAGATACCCAAGTTTTCTGCTACACTAGAAGAGAAATTCTTATTTTTCTGTTCAGTTAATGGGGTGAATTGACTCTCCAAGGCATCAGACAAGCACCACAGCTGGTGCAACGCAGGGGACAGGAGTGTGAGGACAGCGGGTGAGAAGGGAAGAAAGAGGACTGTCCTTCTTGGCAGCGTTTGTTAGTGTATCTGTGAGTTCCACTCAAATACTGACTGGAACTGAATGGCTTAAAAGCCGGATTTAATCAAATCCACAGTGTGCAATGTAGGAGTGTCTGCGCTTGCAAGGAAAAGCCTTTCTGGTTTTCTATAGCACTGGCATAGAAAGAAGTGGATGTATTACCTACCTCTGAGCCTACATCAGCAACTCATTTGTCAAAGAGCAAGGGAGAAAGTGAGTAATGAAAGTTTATGGAGTATATTTTCTTCTCAATGTGCTATTAGCATTAATGGGAAATGCACTCAGAGCGAAGAGAATATGCCCCCTTGTGTGCTTAATGATCAAGCTCCCAGGTCACTGCTAAATCTCATGCACTTTATGTGCTCCTCTATGCAGTGTTTCTACACTGTAATTTAAAAAGGGGTAAATTATATTGCTGACCTTAGTTAATTGCTGTCAGTGAAGCAATATCATAGCCAAGAGCAGACTGCATCAAAATGACCTGAGATCAATCTTTCACTTTCTAAAAACAGAGCTACAGAGTATTCTTCGTGTTATTAAAAATATAGTCACTCAGGATGCAGTATCTAGAAAGCAGATAATATTTGGTCAGAAGATCACAGAAGCTAGCTTTGGTGACACTTGTTTTCTCCTGGAGCATAATACTTGGTCACTGCTGTGGAGTTTTAACAGGAGCAGAATAGAAACTCTTCTGGAATTGTCTTTTCTGCACCAAGTGAGGTTTTTTTCCTTTGGCACTTCTGTAAATCAAATGAGGAAAGCAGAAGTGATGGGAGGGAGCATGAAAATTATATGATGGTGCGTACATAGTTCTTTTGTTTTGAATTTAGGAAAGCTATAGACCTTAAATATATGTTAGTCCCTTCTGGATCTCACTGGAGAATTGTGGTGTATAAAACTAAAGCACAGGTTTGTTACTGGGAAAGAATGCAGAATGGGGATCCTTCCCCTCTAACTTTCAGCGTGAGCCCTGTTAATTCATGTTTAGGGTGATGACGTCATTGCCATATAACACTTAGATTTGGTGACTTCAGAAGGAATTTTGGGAGACAGCCTTTGTACCAGCTTTCCTGAGTTTTTTTTTAGCAAAGACAGTCTAGTTCACTTGTAGAGATGTGACAAAACTGCTGGAAGCCTGTGTAGGGACACAGGACCACAGCTTGAAGGTGATCTGTTGCTCAAGAACCTGCTTGTGCTTGCTGCAATGAATAAGACGGGGGCGATGGAAATCAACTGAAAGTTGTGATTCTTGGCTTGAAGGCCAAAAGACTTCTCGGCAGGAGGAGAGCTGGCAAGCAGGGGGAGCTGGTCAGCTGGTCTCTGAAGAAGGGCTGTCTGGCCCTGCTGCCAATGCTGGAGGACACCAGAGTTGTTCCTATTTCATTACATTAGTTGAGGTAATGCCCTATTCCAGTGTTCGTGGGGGAAGATAAGGAAGACCTCTGGTTTGGTGACATGCAGTGACAAGGTGATGGCAGGTGACTGGTGCCTACAGGGCAGCGTGTGTCGTGTTAGAAGCCACCTTGTCATGTTCAAACTCCACCGAGTAACCTTTGAGGAAGGAGAAATGTGGTGCAGGTCTGTGAGGATTTCCAAGCTTTGTCCTGTTCCCTAGGGCACTGCTTTCTAGGGGCTGCACACACAAGCAGAGTCTGTCGCTGCACACAGGACAGTTCGCTCTTCTGCTCCTGGGACACAAAGCCAAACCTCCTCATTAAAAAGGGAGCCACAACATTTGCATTCTTCTCGGACAATGTGTGAGGACCTCAGCCTACGTTCCCAGCCCTCATGAATACTGAATGGCTTTGCTATTATAATGCAGCGCACACAAAATGAATTAGTAACGATTAGCAATAAACACTGAGATTAATGTAGTTGAGGTTTGGGGTTTTTTTTTAAAGTGATAATTGCTTTTTATGCAAGCACTGGCTTTTTTTCTCCCTCTGAGCACAGAGGAAGGACCTTGCTGTTGTAGCTCTCGGCAGGCCAAGGCTGCTATAGCACAGGGACTGCTTGGTGGGAGAGCTATCGGAGCCTGGCACTTGGGCGCTGCGGGTGCAGGCAGGTGTGTCAGCGTGTCTGTGCCAGGTGGCATGCGGCTCGTGAGCACAAGCGATAATAAAACTCATCTGAGATGTATAGTAGGCTCTTCTCATTTATGCACATCCTGTGGTCTTGATCAGCTATTAGAGACTCCTTTAATCATAGGCAGGATCAGGAGAGCCTTTCCAAACACCCAGAACACGAATCCTTGAATACCCCTGATGCAGCATGCCATGGAGCAGGAGACTGGCACTGAGCCAGATGAACAAGAGGACTTTCACCAAGTGACTTTGTAGAAGCTGCTGTAAGTCTTCTCCCCTTCCCTGAAGCACAGAAGGAAGGGTTTGTTGTTCTGTACCACCGCAAACAGCTCCCATGGCTCTGCCCTCTGGAAAGAGAAGGCAATCATTTAAGAAAAAAGTGTGTGTGTGTGTAAGCTCTTAAATTAACACTTGTTAAACCGCTGCTGAAACATGACAACTGAAATGTTACTGAAATTTAAAAAAATATGGGAAACTTGGTTCTTTCACTTACACCAACTGTTAAAATGGTGCATGTCTAAATGTATGTCTGTGTTTATCCTTCCTTCCTCTGCTTTGTTTCTCTTGCTTCAAGTTTGTCTAGTTTTCAAATAATTAAACCTCAATATTTGCATCCAGACAAAGTTTAAGTATATTTCGCACTTTGCGCTGTATGTATCTATCAGAATTACTGGCTAAGACAAGCTCCAGCTATTGCCATTCATACTGTCATAAATCTTAGATTTCCTGGATACCTTGATTTGTTTTAGTTGCTTTTTGATGAGCAACAGGAAAACAAGCTTGTAAATGGAAAAAGACCTAGTCTAACCTTACTGTGATTTGCATATCCTAATCTAATCAAAGCTTTTGATAAATTTCTAAGATGCTCAGGTATGATAGACCTCTCCACCCTAAACTCTTAAATCATCTTTGTACAACCTCTGTTCTAAAATAAGCCTGATGCCTTATTGTGTGGATTCAGAGCAAGAATGGTTCCTCAGTACTGCTAACAGACCCTCCTTCAGTGTTGGGCCCTGGTCAGAGAACGGAGACTAGCACTTTGTGTCACTCGAAAAAAATCAGGACTAAATCAGAGGTGCATGTTCACAGATTTCTGTGAGGTTGCAGATATGTTAAAATATGCTGTGTTTGCAGTAGAAGTAACGTAATGCTGTAGAACAGACGTGTTTTGAATAAACTGGATGACTTGGAACATTGTTTGAAACTTTATTGTGAGATTTCACATCTGGTCTAAAAACTTAGTTATTCTGTAAACTCCTGGGCATTTGGGCTTTTATCAGAAAAAAAGATAACTCTGAATATCCAGAAAGTTGCTAATTAGATTCATTTTTAGCCACCTTGCCTCTACAGAGTAAAATGTTAATAAGCCAATTCCTGTGAATCTGTCATATACAAAATTGCCTAATTGCTTGCATTGTGTGCTACAGAGATCACATTTTCAACCTGGAAATGAATCTTGACTGCAATTTTTCTGCTGCTGAAAATACTGTGAATGGTGCTTAGAGTAACCAATGGGACAGTGGAGGAGCTCTGCTCCGGGAGGGGACCTGGAGGGGAGCACTCATATTGCCCTTGGGGACTGAGCTGGAGAAATCCCCTAGAAAAGCTGGAGATGGCCCATCCCCACTTTCCCTGCCTGCCACTGTTGGCCTCTCACCCATGAATAGGAAAAGGAGTATCCTCGAGGGAGAGAAAGGCTCATTGGGAAGAGCAGACGCTTACAGAGAGCCTTATGAAAGGAGCTGCTGCATGGGACTGACCCTGGCTTGGCCAAAGCTGTGATGAGCTTGAAGCATGTCCTGGTTGAGCTGTTGGTGAAAGGGTGGATTTGGGTTCTAGGGCCCATGGCAGTTGGCTGTAATAGCAGTGAGTGAAATTAATGCTGGGCTGCAGTACAGGTAGTGCCAGTACTTACGGCCCCTGATAGCTGCAGGCATGCACTTACTCCGAGGCAGAGCAGCCCCTGGAAGGCAAATCCAGTCCATGCTTTCAAAGCATTTAAATCTGCATTGTAGTCGTCTCTTACAGGGAATGTGGAATAAGGTTTCATCATTTTGAATTTGCTTTCAAGTAGGTCTCCATTCACAGATTACAAGAAGAATTCCTGGGGAAATGTTAGCATACAGACAGAGGCTTCAGGCTGTAGAACTAAAAGCAGGGAAGTGTGAAGGGTAATAAGGGAAACGGGCTGCTATGATAAAATACAGTCCACAGGAATAAATGTTGTCTGTTAAAATCTCCTCTCTGAAGTGGGAGAGAGGAGTAGAGTTTTTGGAGAGGCAGAGGAGAGGTGAGGACTGAAAATCATCAAACAGGCATTGAATTTGTTCTTTGTAACTTGTTTTTCAGAAAGACTGACATTTTCTTGGTTAGGAAGATTTCCTTGTGTCTTGTTGGAGGGAAGGGGGAATAAATATTCTTAAAAGATAAAGGAACTTCATAAACACACGCAAACATGTGCCTGTGTGTTCACAGAATGTGTAAAACAGGTGGTATGCAGATAACTGGCAGAAATATTGTGTAATGGTAGGTGAATAATACGATGTAGAGAGTTATTGTATGGATGAAGACAGAAGAGGTGTGTGATCTTAGTGTCCATGTGGTGTGCTAAAGAGGATGTATATTTTTTTTTAAAAAAGCAAGAGGTTTAGCTGAATAAGAGCACTTAAAATTGAGGTGGACCCCGAAGGCACTGAAGTTCATTGGTTCTGGTAAACAGAACATTCACTTTTGCTGGCCCAGGGCATGAGATAAAATGTTCATTTGCCTTTGTAGAGGACTTTAATGCCTTAAATAAAGTGGTGTTATTTTTGGAGCCGAGAGCAGTTTTAACTTGCACTGCAGAAATAACGTGCCCTGCCTTAGTTTCATGAGCCCCTGCCCAGATGCGTGACAGAATGGACCTATGTGTTTTCCTCCTTGAAGCTGCCCAAGGGCCAGCTTAAGTCTTTGGGCCTGCGGTGGGTGTAGGTGAAGCCTGGGCTTGGCCTGTGTCCCAAATGCTGTTCAGATGGGAACAACCCCGGCACAGGGCTAGAGCGTTACCAGCCCAGCAGCCGATGGGGCAGGAGCTGGGGACTGTCAGGACAGCATCGCCTCTGGAGGAAATACCTGAAAGAAATCCGATTTCTCCTCTTCAGTGCTTATTTGCAAGTGTAACTTTTGTTGTAGTTATCTCTTAAAATACTGTAAAGAAACCAGTATTTTAGTAGTGTCTGTTGTTATCCAGGAACCTGATTAAATGCAGTTCTCAACAAAAAATGTCTTTTTATCTCTTTGTTATTTAAGATACTTGTAAGCATCTGACTACTTTTAAAAAATCCAAAGGCTAATCATCATGGCATTTGCCAGCAAAAGTGCTCAGGATTTATTCCTCTCCCCCCCACCCTTTTTTTTTTTTTTTTTTTTCAAAATTTATATATGTTTTGCGGTTGTTGCTTGCTTCATTATGATTTTGTTCTAGTCACATTTTACATGCTTTAATAGAGAAACTAGCAATTTTATTCACTCAGAAAGGTGTTTCAGTTATTAGAGCCCCTGGCAAGTTTAAACAAAGTGCATGGTTAGATGAGAGTATTTGCCACTTCTTGTCTTTGAAGTGCTTTACAATCATTAACTGATTATTCATGGTTTATTCTGTGAATATCCAGATGGATCTCTGAGTTGTTTATATGAAACTGTATTTGCAAGATCATGCAAATTGGAAGGAACTACATGATTTCACTCATAAGGAAATTAATGATTTCTTAATTAACTGTTTAATTAAAACAAAGAATCTAGATATTGCAGAGAACAGCTGATTGGAAAAACTCTCCTTAATGTATCATCTTTACAAAAAAACTGTGTTGTACAAGGGATAGGAAGCAGAGCTGCAAAAGCCACTATAAATCAGCAGACTACTCTGAGCAACGATACTGAAGGTCTGTTTGTTCTGTTCACAAAGAATGTAGCAGGGATATAAAGGCAGGGGAGCAAAGCAATATAAACTGAGTTATAAGATTAGTTGCACGGTCATCCCTTGCAAAAGTAAACAATATGTTGTTTGGAAAAAAATTGTGTGTTAACAAAAGATTTATTTTCTTAAATATATTCTTAATCCCCCAGAATCCATTGCTTTTGTAAAATTAGCTAGGTATTTTGTAAGACTGAGGAATTTGAGTAGAATAAGAGAAAGCCCTTGCTCTGTTTCTGTCTCTGCTTAAAGTCTTTCATTGTCCCTCTTCTCTAGAATATCCAGGCCTCGTCTTAATTATGTTTCCTAACAGGTAGAGTTGTAATATGCTTTATGATCTCTACCTTGCAGTGAGTCATTTAACTTCTTTTCTTAAGCACAGCTGAAATGGTAATACAGCTGATAGATACATTTCCAGAAAGAAAAGAGAGTCTTAATAAACAGTGGCCAAACTGAGCAGATGAATTTAGGTTAAAATAGCAGTGAAGATGGAACGACTTGGATTTTTACTGGGTTTCCCAGCTTAAGTGGTTGCTGCTCAGATCAGGGAAATTCCTCTGGCATTCTGCTTTCCTCCCTGCACAATGCACTGAAATAGTTAAAAGCAAATTTTGTTCAGCCCAGCAGTCTGGAAGTTCAGAAGATAAGAAGTGCTTCTCAGCATGAATGAACTGTGAAATGTATTTGAGAATGAAGCTTTTGATGAGAATTTACGTTAAAAAAAAATCCAAACTTCCATTTTAAAATATATCACACTGTTTATTCCTGCAGAGAATTAAGTCTTATCTTTTGAATTTCAGACTGTTGTGCTGAACAAAGGTTTTTAAAGATGTTTTAATGGCAATTGACACTTGAATGCTCCCCCACAGCAGTGGGGGGAAAAAAAAAATCCGCTATTCTTGGGTTTTCCTTGCTGTGGGTATAATATTCCTTGAATATTTTTAGGCCAAATGCCCTTTCAGAATTATACAAGGTTTTGGCTCTTAGATGGTTGATCTGAGCAAAATAAGGAAAGCTTTCCTGCAAATTGCATTACAAACGTTGCAGCAGAGTTATCTCCAAGCAAACTTTTTTCTTGGTTACTCGGTGTGATAAATTCTCCTGAACATCCAGAGATGAGTGTAACAGTAGAATCACTTTTCTAGCCAAGATGCATACAACATAAACAATGTAGGTAGACAGCTCACTACTGCCTGTATGTGTTTGCATGAGTTCCTGAAAGATGCTTGTTCCACTAAGTGTGTAAAATAACTTGTATCAGGAAACTGAGTGAAATTCTGATATGATATAAGCAAGCATAACCAAAAAGAGTTTCCTTGAAGCACTTGTTTCCTGTTCTTAGATGTCTGTTTTAGCATTTAAAGAGACTGATAAAGTTCAGCTGACATCAGGGGCAGAAAATATAAGTTGTCAGGTCTAATAACTTTCACAAGCACTAGTGCCATTTAACTATAATAGAAAATGAAATAATTCAGCTTTCGCAAACATACAGTAGATTCTGAATGTACTGCGGTCCATATGCATTTTCAGGAATCCTTTAAAAAATAACCATTTTGTGGATTACATTTGACATCTATCTGTGTGTGTGCAAAAGAAGAATCATACTGGAGCTTTCCTCATTAAATTCTTGCAAGTGCTTAAAGGGTAGATGCCAGCGTCACCTCACACCTCCTTGCACTGAAGACCTATATTCCTTCTTGAACTAAAGATCTATCAAGCAGGTTGCAGATCTATTCCAACTCTAGAGTAGCCAGAAATATGGAGGTACCTTTAGGAGGAAGCACTATTCTAACCTATGGAAGGAAAAATCTTTTGCAGAGCCTAATCCCATGATGTCCGTCACTGTGCTCTCATTTCTCAAATCTTATGTGCTTGTAACACTCAACATCTGTCTCCAGTGTGAGAAGCATCTTAAAGCCACATTTCAGCCTGCTTCAATTATTTTTCTTGGAAAATGGATATAAAACATTTGTAACAACCAGCTGAAGATAGCACTGTTCAGCTGTGCTGGTGTTAAAACGAGGAACAAAGTCTGTAAGGGAAAGGACTACCTTCATTAGATCTGGTATAGGTGGGAAAAAATTGGGATAAACTTTTTGAACTTGGAATCACATCTGTCCCTCACTTCATCCTTAGGGAACAGCACAGCCAGTATGAGCTGGCAGGGTGCAGGCTGCTCCCCAGGCTCTGTGGACTGGAACTCTCTGCCTAGGAAATGGCTGTGCTGGTTTACAGCTGCTGACTCTTGCAGCTTCTGCTGTCGCTGTTCAAAGCTTCTGCGGGTCCAGATGGGAGATGTGAATAATGCATTGACCTACACATACCCATGCTCATCTGAAGCACGTGTCCAGCAGAACCATGTAGCTCTCCCTGTGCATCCTGGTTTGCAGGCGCCAGTGTGCCATGCCCCCATACTGCAGTGCTAACACTGCACACAGCCCCACTGCCTGCACAGGTCCAGGCTGCAGAGCAGTGACTAATGCTAGGAGTGCTGTGCTGTAAATAAGAACTGGCGCGTTAGATATGCAGGAAATGTTTTCGAGGTGGTGATTTCTCAGGGCTGACAGAGTTGGAAGGGATTAGGATGTCCATCAGGGAGTGAAATGTTGAGCTGCTCTCAAAATTCTGCTGAACAGGTAGATGTCATTGAAAAGAGATTTATGTATTTTGGGGGGTAGGGGTGAGGAAGGGAAGAAAAAGGGGAAATGGATGGGTATTTTGTACATGGGTTTGCTTTTCTTGTCAGGGAAGGAACAGGTAGTCTGCCTAACCAGCTCTGCTTTTAATTTCTGCAGCCCTGGCACAAGGGGCAGGTGGGAGGAGAGGAGGAGGGGAAGCAGCCAGCTTGGGAAGCCAGGTTTGCTGCTGCTCCCACCCCAAGGGATGGTATGGGGTGCAAATAGGTCCTTACCACCGTGGTGATACCTCACTGCCAGCTGCTCCCTTGAGCCCCACTGGCGATGGAGACAGCAGGCCCCAGTCATCTGCCTCTGTAGGTAACTGCCAGCGTGATCAATTCCTAACTTAACATTTTTACTTTTGCAATGTGGAGCACCTCTCAAAGCATACTTACAATGCAGGGAAAGCTGCATCTACTATTTTCTAGTATGGCTTGTGGTTGAGCTGGTAAATGCTCTGCATGCGTCAATGCTTGTTACGTATTGTACAGGATGAGAGTAGCAAATCGTAATTGTGGTCTTCACATGGTGGAAAGGCTTCGCTCTGGAATACCAGTTTAGTTGATCACTGTCTACCAAATGCCATTTCTAAGGGCTGTGATGAATGTGTGCGCACAGAGCCTGGCTCATCAGTTGCTAAGTATTAGCTGACGGTCACGTGGTGGGTGGTACATGTGAATTGCTATTTTCCTGTTTGTACAGCAATTGACAAAAAAAACCCTGTGATGTAGCCATGTAGTATCAGAAAGGCTGTGGAGGAAAACACAGTTTGAGTTTTCAGTGAATGAAGAGGGGAAGGAAAGTGACCAAATCCCATATGTGTTCTGTGCAGCAGGGCAGGGGAGAAGATTTCAGTGACCTGACTGCTGTCTTAAAATCTGTCCTAGATTTGCTTTACCGACTTAGTGAATATGGAATTTTTTTTATGAAAGGGCTACATCTGAATGAAGGCAGCCGGAGCCTCTTCCCAATATAATGTAACAGATTGATGTGAGGCAGCAGATACATAATCTTGTGATGGGCACTGCAGAGCAGGGCTGGCGCAGCAGCAGCTGTGGATGGAGGCACAGCACAGACGTGCTGTGGTGCTTACTCTGAGGATAAATGAAAGACCTTTAATCTCTAGAGCTTTCACTTCTGTTTTCTCTTAGCAGTTCACATGCCTTCTCTTTTCCCTCAAAAGATGCAAGTTCCTTCGTTCAATGTATGTGTCATGGTTTAACCCCAGTCAGCAACTAAGCACCACACAGCCGCTCGCTCACCCTCCCCACCACCGGTGGGATGGGGGAGAGAATTGGAAAAAGAAAGTAAAACCCGTGGGTTGAGATAAAGGCAGTTTAATAGGACAGCAGAGGAAGAGAAAGTAATAATAATGATAAAAGAATACACAAAACAAGTGATGCACAATGCAGTTGCTCACCACCTGCTGACCGACGCCCAGCCAGACCCTGAGCAGCGATCACTGCCCCCCGGCCAACTCCCCCTAATTTATATACTGAGCATGACGTCATATGGTATGGAATAGCCCTTTGGCCAGTTTGGGTCAGCTGTCCCGGCTGTGCCCCCTCCCAGCTTCTTGTGCACCTGGCAGAGCATGGGAAGCTGAAAAGTCCTTGACTGGTGTAAGCACTACTTGGCAACAACTAAAACATCAGTGTGTTATCAGCATTATTCTCATCCTAAATCCAAAACACAGCACTATGCCAGCTACTAGGAAGAAAATTAACTCTATCCCAGCCGAAACCAGGAGAGGATGTTTTGTACAAACTTGATCAGAAGGCAAATTGAACCTTATTCTGTTTGTAGTGTCACCGAAATGGGAATAAACTTCTTAATGCCAATGTAGTATTAAGAAGTAGGCATTCTTTATTACAGCGCTGGATGCACAGGGGATTTCTCCACCTATCGTGCATACTGTTCAGTTTAGCAAGTACAGTATTTCTACAATTTAATTACACATATTAATTTCCTAAATTTTCCTCATTAGTTAGTAGTCCCTCATAGGTGCATACTCCCCTCGCTTCGATTTAAAGCCACAGTGTGATTTTAATTTACTGCGCATGCTCAAGGAGAGTGGGGGGATAGTCCTTTTGGTCTTGAATTGAGTCGGTGGTCGCAATCTCTCCCTGCCAGAATTACCTTTCCCCTAGTTACTGTGTCTTCTACTGACTTCATGCTTGAAGTATCCTTCTATAGATAAGGATGTTCTTCAAACGGTTCAAACAACCATTAAATCAACCACTGTCCTTGAGAGTCTCTGAGACAATTAACTGCTAGCCCAGAATGTGAGTGTGGGTTAATAGTGGCGCAAGCTGCAAATTTAACCCCTTAGTTATTTTAGTTCCTGGTAAATATACACTTTGTTCCACTACACAACAAGCTAAACCTAATAATTTTGGTTACAGTAGCAATGGATGGAAACATTCTGAAATCTCAATTCAGCTGTTGCCAGAAGTACTAAACAACCTAATAATTTAAACTCTCTCATTTCAGTGCCATCAAATAATTCCATATTCAAATTAATCATAGACCTCAGGAAAATCAATAATACGATGCTGCATGAAATAAAGCATGGCTTCTGTTCAACTGAGCCAGCTCATTTCTAGTGTATTCTGATTCAGCAAATCTTTAATATGCAATCAGCTTGCTTGACAATACGTACTTATTTTTGTTCTGTGGGAAGAAATAGCTCAGCAACCTGATACCAGGCTGTAGGATTTTCAGGATTTTCATCTCCAGATCCTTTTGTTCAAGGATGTGTCAGGCTGTTTCCATCCCACAGTTGTTGGTTACCAGTTCAGTTCCAAAAAGATATGAAGTAGAGGCTAGGTCCTAATGCTACAGTGGGATGACTGCAACTTTCCTTTGGGTTTGGGGGAAGCGCACAGTAGCCTGCATTTGAACAGTTGGAACTAAGAGTCTCTCTCACTGTGGATTTCAGAATCTTTCTGAAGATTAAGGATTAAATTAAAGACCTTGTGTTCCTTTTAAAACTTTTTCCAAGTGTCAATCTTTCACCTTTACAATGTGAGGTTAATTTATTGCCCAGGGAGGTTGCTCACAGCAATGCATTGATAACAAAGGTGTAGTACCTGTGTCCTCACAGATGGACCCATGTCCTGCTATGTCCTTGCTAGGTTTTTCCTTTATGGTTTTCCTCATCATGTAGATGATAAAGGACTGCAGAAGGAGCCCCTAAGTTCAGGTCTGCAGGTCCAAGATGTGCAACTGATAGGTGAGACTGCTGAGAGAAACAGCAAGCTCCTGTTCTACCAACTTGAGGCTGGAGCTGTGGATCTTTATCCATAAAAAATCAAGTGTAGATCAGATTTATGAGGTAAAGGGTCAGAAAAGAGATGTCACTCAAACTGTGTCTTCAGAGTTTCATTCTAGTGTCTGTGACCATAGTAGCTGGTAGCTAGTACTTACTAAAGCAATACCCTGCTTTTTATTATACCTTCACACCTGATGGGCATTATTGCATCTTGGCTCATTTGAGTTTTTGTGGCTTTCTTGTGGCAAAATGAAGTCCATTTTCATTTAGTGAAGGTTTTAGCAAAACTTCTGTACAGTGTGAAGATCAGTCCAAGACTTAACGCTTTTTATCATTAAGTGGTTGTCAGAATCTAAGTTTGTTTGAGCTGCTTGGGGACACAAGCAACTTGAGTTGGCAAACTGGGAATAAAACCTGTATCTAATATCTACATATTTGGATCAGTCTGTCTTTTCTCATTTTGTCTCTCATTTCTTTTTCCCTCAGCAAAAATAGAACTAAACCCTTTCAATCCAATCCAGAAATCCAATTAGCACTATGTATTGGGTTTGTGTGGCAAGGTTTTGGTAATGGGGGGGGCTACAGGGGTGGCTTCTGTGAGAAGCTGCTAGAAGCTTCCCCAGCGTCCGACAGAGCCAATGCCAGCCGGCTCCAAGATGGACCCACTGCTGGCCAAGGCAGAGCCCATCGGTGACAGTGGTAGCGTCTCTGGGATAACATATTTAAGAAGGAGGGGAAAAACTTGCGCAACTGCAGCCGGAGAGAGGAGTGAGAATATGTGAGAGGAACAACTCTGCAGACACCAAGGTCAGTGAAGGAGGGGGAGGAGGTGCTCCAGGCACTGGAGCGGAGATTCCCCTGCAGCCCCTGGTGAAGACCATGGTGAGGCAGGCTGTCCCCCTGCAGCCCATGGAGGTTAATGGTGGAGCAGATATCCACCTGCAGCCCATGGAGGACCCCACACTGGATCAGGTGGATGGCCTGAAGGAGGCTGTGACCCCGTGGAGAGCCAGCGCTGGAGCAGGCTCCTGGCAGGACCTGTGGACCCGTGGAGAGGGGAGCCCACGCTGGAGCAGGTTTGCTGGCAGGACTTGTGATCCCGTGGGGGACCCATGCTAGAGCAGTTCGTGAAGAACTGCAGCCCGTGGGAAGGACTCACATGGGATAAGTTTGTGGAGGACTGTCTCCCATGGGAGGGAACCCAGACTGGAGCAGGGGAAGAGTGTGAGGAGTCCTCCCCCTGAGGAGGAAGGAGCAGCAGAGACAATGTGTGATGAACTGACCGCAACCCCCATTCCCTGTCCCCCTGTGCTGCTCAGGGGGAGGAGGTAGAGAAAATCAGGAGTGAAGTTGAGCCTGGGAAGAAGGGAGGGGTGGGGGAAAGTGTTTTAAGATTTGGTTTTGTTTCTCATTACCCTACTCTGATTTGATTGGTAAATAATTAAGTTAATTTCCCCAAGTCTGTTTTGCCTGCGGTGGTAACTGGTGAGTGATCTCCCTGTCCTTTTCTCAATTCATGAGCCTTTTGTTATATTTTCGCCCTGCCCTGCCCTGCCTTGCCCTGCTGAGGCAGGGGGTGATAGAGCAGCTTGATGGGCACCTGGCGTCCAGCCAGGGTCAACCCACCACACACTACAACTTGCAGGGCACTATTATCATGTTGACTTTTAATCATGCTACTGCGTGTACATTTCTTTTCTGAGCCCTGACTGTTACAGAATAATTAACTTGAATGTGCTGAGGCAGAACACTTTTCTTAAAAAAAACTCTTTAAAATATTGTGTATTTATTAGCTGTTTATGTGCTGTGTTGAGAAAAAAGGATAAACTAGCTATCCAGACTAAAAAGATGAGCTTAATGTTGACTTCTTTGTAGCAGTCCTCCACAAGTGGAACAGTTTGCCTTGTGTAAGAAAGTGCATGTTGACTAATAGAATTAGCTGAAGGACTCCAAAATTGAGCCTCCCTGCTAAAAGGGCTGACCACAGCTTTCAGTGATCTCTGAAGGTTTGTGTAATTGCTTCTCATGGCTGTGTCTTAGTTATGAAATGCTTTCTTTTTAATTAAACCATCATCCCTCTAGTAAATACCACTTTCATTTGGTTTGTGATTAGGGAAAGAACTAATGCTGTGCACTGCTTAGCACTCACAGGATACCAAGTGAATAATAAAGAACTGTACAAACGGACTGTCAAGTCTTGTTGGGATGCCTTCATCACCCCCCTTCCCCAAATCTTGTTCCTACATTCAGGTTTTATCCATGCTGTAGTTTTAATGTTTATAAGGTCTATTAATACTGCTGTAATAAAACAGATAAGTAAAAAGTTTAATCTAAAAATCTCCCTGTAAAATAGGAGCTGGGAGGAATATAATGCATTGGGGATGGGGAGGAGGGGGGAAGTCTGGAAAAAGCCCTTCTTCAAGGGTGGACATGATTGCCTTGCAAAATATGGCAAGCCCAAGGAATGAAAGTGCACTGTTTCTTTCCGTGCTACATCTGCAATAGTATGTGATTTAATGCACTGCCACCTTTGCTGAGCCTAACGAGAAAGGAGCCAGCTTGCAGTAGTTAATGTGATGGACGCTTTTTCAGTTTTGAACATTTTAAGCAACATTTTGGTCTCACAATAATTCCTTTATGTTAAAGATAGTAGAATTTATTCCCTCCTTAACGTTCAAAGAATAGAATGAATATATTGAATCAACAGAAACTTGAAACAGACTGCTTTAGATTTCTCATCAGCCAGAATCAGGGGCTAACACAAGCCCATACTTGTCTCCTGAGTCTGGCAACAGAGGCAAAAAAACACAAAGCCACTTTTGGCCCTACATAATTCACTTCCCCATCCAAGCTGCCTGGATTTAGCCACAAAGTTTTAGCTTTTTCTGATGCTACTGATGCATTGATCAGTGTGACCTAGGACAACTCGGGGGGTGGGGAGGGGGCAGTAAAAAAGCCTTTATTTAAGTGCTTGCCTTTATTATAGACTTAGGTCTCTGAATGTAGAGGCGGGTGAGAAAATCTTTGTGCTCTGTCAAAATTTGTTTGCTCCTAAGTACTGGTTTTCTTTGACTTTTTTAAAAATGTATTTATTTCTACTGTCCTTTCCAATGAAGTAGTGCCTTCCAAGCACCAAAACACTTCCCTAGGCTTTGGATCTAGATAATTAAAAGCTGGTGAGGGTTTTTTTTAGTTAGCTGAAACAGCACTGTTCCAATGTTCCAATTTTCTGAAAACACTATTTTCATGATATGATTATATAAACTGTGCAGCCTTTCTGCTATTTTTTAAGTTTGATTCAGTTAGTCAATTATTACAATGATACTTAATTTGGCCTTAAGCCAAGGTCTTTTTATCTGATATTATTACAGGTCCTTAAAGCCAAACTATCTAGATAAATTCAGTATAAAACAGAAAACAAGTTCTCGGCTTTTAAATTGTGAATTATGAGAGCATATTTGAGAGATTTACATTGGGTTTTGTCTTCAAATGAGACATGGAAAATTGATAAATATACAGACATAACGCTATTTGACTCCAACTTGTTCTGAAAGATTTATGTACTGTTCCCATACCACTGCATCAAACTGTCTTATGAAGTAGAGTGCAAAATCACTTGATTTCAAAAAACCTCCAAGATCTTTCCAGAGTATTTATGAGTCTAAATAATGAGTGGGATTGTGCAAGGTAACTGACTACGTGTTGAAGTCCGTAGAAGGTTGCTTGTTGACTCTAGCAGGTTTTAGGTCAAACACTGGCACAAGTTGCTCTGAGAGGTTATGGAATCACCATCCTTGGAAACAGTCAAAACCTGACTGTAAACTAACCTGAGCAACCTGCTGCGGTTAACCCTCCTCTGAGCAGTGCCTTCCAACCTTTCTAACATGAACTGTTCTGTGATTCTGTGTAAACAACCAAACAAAAATGTTAATGTCTCAATGTTACACTGGAAGAATGAGGACATGAAATTGCAAAATTGAGTATTTAACAGGAGAGAAGAGAACTTGGGTCTCTTAAAGTGAATGCTATGTTTATCTTAGAATAAATTAAGCTTTCCTGATTTATTCTGATGAAATGAGTATAGGTATGACTTCAGGATCATTGCAGCAGGGGGTAAAGAAAGTTTACTAAACCTCTATTATACTGCTGCTGCATATAATGGGGAATGAGATTTGCCGTCTCTGCATGTAATTATTGTTTCCATTGGACATGTAGTAAAGACAGGCATCCTGGTTTTGATTGTCCTTGTAGGTGATAGATTAAATGTTGGGTCTGTCATTACCAGATAATAACTGCTGGATCTACCATCTGTGAAATAAGGCAGTCTTACTCCAGTTGTCACTGGCCAGGGGAGCTCTTCTCTGTCTGCTTCCACAGCTGGATGTGATGCATCTTCTTGCTGATAATATCAGCAAAGAGATCAAGCATGGAAATATCCTGGCCCAGACTTTGCTAGGTATTTCAGTGACGTCCTTTGAAAAGACTTAGCAGCGCCATCTTCAACAGCATGGAAGATTTATGTTTAGTGCTGTAAACCTTGTAAAGTCAGACTTAAGCTGAAGTGTGTGTGTGGCTTATGGTCCCCTCAGAGTTCTTGCATGAGATCCGAAAAGCTGAAAAAATATTGTATCCAAATAACAATACTACCTCGCTTGAAGGAGAAATTGTATGTTACAGCTCCTCTCCAAAAAGAAATAATTGTTTGTGATCCAGTGGCAGGTTGACAATCTCTGAAAGGACAGGCAATTAGCCTTGCAATAGTGACTTGGCAGATTTTTTAGGACAGTAGAAGAATTGTGTCCTTCAGTGATCACTCAGAGCCCTGGAATCCTGCAGAGGTTTCCTTCTCAGTGTCATGTTACAAGAACTACACACACAGCAGCTACTTCCAAATGCTCTAGAAAATGCACTTCTTCACGATTTCCTTCTCCAGCCAATGTTGTAATTACAATATGAGTTGTTAATGTAATCCAGAATTTCAGATGCATACGGAATTTTCTACTCTAAATCCAGTCATGTTCAGTTAGTCTTCGACATACCCCACTCTCTTGCATGGATTTGCAGAAACCAACAGTCTTGTTTTCATCTGTGGTATGTCCATATACCCTCATTTATGTCCTGTCTTGGGTTCAGTCTTCCCATCCTGATTTTTGTTGTTATTCTTTTTCCTCTGCTCTAAAGGGGTAGGAGTAGACCTTTATCTCCCCTTCTGGGATTCGAAACAGCATTGTCTATCCCTTCGTTATCGATATCCAGTTGTGGTGCCAGCTTTGGATGACCTTGGTGCCACCTCTTTCACGCCACTTTTTTCATATTGTTTTGCCCCTCAGAAGTGTAGCGTATTGCTTCAGAAATGGTGTCAGCTCTGTGCTCCGTGGCCAACAGGGGCACTTGCTTTGCATTTTGTCTGTCTCCCGGGTCTGCAGTGACTCTGGCATCAATTTTCAAGCAGTTTCTGTTGTCAGCATCACTAGCGAGTAGGTGTAGCATCTTTTGAAACCTCATGGGAGCTATTTAGCACACCAGGGCATGTGTGGCCAGTGCTACATAGAGCTTTGCTAACTAGATACAGGTGTGCAAATAGTGCCGATGTCGCTAGCAGAGTGTGTGCCCTGTAACACCAGGCCGCAGGGAGATGCCATGGGAAGATGTTGTCTTCACCTGCAACAGGATGAACTTTTTGACTCTGAAATATATACCTGGCCCATTAGCATAGGTCACTAACTGAAAGCAGTATGGGACATTCCTCCTGTGCTTGCTGATGGGCTAAACTCCTCGCTTGGGACGTAGTGAGCAGCCCAGCTCAGTAGGAAGCATTTACCTCTATTTCCTCCCAATTCCCGTGTTGGTGAGATTGCTTTCTGTATGAAGTCTTATCTAGGAGGAAAATGTAAGTAATGTCTTTTCTGCCATTTCTAATGCTGGCAGACAGTGCCCTCATAACCTGCAAAAATGGGATAGAAATTGAAAAACTGGGAACGAGATCAAGTTAGGACATCATGTGAATCAGCGCAAGGACTGTTGCGGTTGGGTTGTTTCAGTTAAAGGTGATACTGAGGCTGCCAAATGCAAACTGATCACCAAGTACAGAATTTCACAACCAGGTACTTGGAAATAAGTCTGTTTCAGGCACATGTAATGTCCAGTCTCTACTGAGTTCAGGTGTCCTCCAGATACCTTGGTTCTGTGGAGACCTCCAGGTCCTGTCCTTTAGCTCTGCCTTGCCAGCCTCACTGAAAGTGAAGGATAGCTCTTGGCGCACAGAAATCAAGGGTAGGGATAAATTTTTGTGCTGGATTGGGCTTCTGTGGGCAGAGACTCTTACATGGTGGGTGTTTGCAGCAGGTCTCTCGCTTGTGGGCCTTCTGGCTTCAACTGGAAACTCCAGAACAGAGCAAAAGAACAAAAGAACAGAATTGCTCTTCCAGAGGCATGAGGGGAATGGGTGTTAATGTGCAGGTAAAAATGACCTGCATAGGAGTCAGCCCTCTGCCGTGCAGGCTTTTCCCCCAGCTTTGTGCAGCTCCAGCTTATTACTTATGTAGAAAAACATATAATTTGAATAGTTTTCCTGGTTTGCTTTACAGTGAGCCTGGGTTTATTTCCTCTCACATGAAGGTATACATAAAAGGTAGTATATATCTGCACTTGATATATATCTGTAGGTTTAGGGTAGTTAGACGGTCAGTTAAACAGCCTGATTTCTAGACAAGCCAAACTGTATTTCCTGAAGCACTAGATTTATTTTATTTTTAAGATTCCCCATCCTGCTCTCCATCATGTCATGCGCAAATTAGTCCTTCAGAGAGTAATTTGAAAACAGGGGCTTATGTGTGACAAGAACGTACGGTGTGAAATGTGTGGTACTTTTGTTTTCAGTTAATTAGAAACTTGAGATCTCTCATTACTAATAAAGCTTCAGGTTTCTGTTCTTTGAAGCAGACAATTTTTCAATCAGGCATAATTACTGAGAAAAGCTCCTTGGCTAGATCCATTAAGTTCCCCTCCTGTTTTTTTTTCCTCTCCTTTTCCTCATGTCTTGGCCTGGAGACAGTAAAAGAGATGGCAAACCTCCAATAATTACCTGAATGGCAGACATTTAATAGCTTTATAATGTATCTGAGTGAAGGTTATTAAATCTGCTATACTGAGCTTTTCAGCTACAGCTCCTTTATTCTCTCTCTGCATAGAACTTTAACAATTGTCCATGCAAAAGGAAAAGTATTGCTTTCCAAATACATGTTAATTAATTGTCCATTTGTATTGATGCTGGACATAATTCATGAAAAAGTCTTATAAAGTGCCTGCCCTTGAATGGTTTTCTGGATAGACCACCAAAAGTAAATGCCTCCTTATTGTTACAGATTGCCTACCTCTGTGTCAATTTAAAATTGTTGCTTTCTCCTGAGCAGTGAGAAATTATGTATTTCAAATTACTTCCTTGGAGCTCATCACTTCAGAAACATTAGCACCCTTGTCTGTTTGTAACCTGCCTTTTTATGTTCTTGATTATGACTCAGAGTCCAGAATGAATTTCCTGGGTTTATGAGTTCGTGTAAAGCTGCAGAAGTAAAATATCATTGCCTGAGAATTTAGCATAGGATGTACTGGTGAAAGAAACTTTTATTGGAACAGGCCAATTTTTTTTCCTAGGATAGTACAGGAAAACACGAGAGGAATGACTTGTGATAAGACCTGGAAGGAGAAACACTGCAGGCATTGCTGTCACTGCAGACGGTGATTACAAATGACCTTAGAGAAGTGATCCAGCATAAATCAGAGAACGAAGACATGTAAAAATTTTCTGTCTTAGGCATTACTTCGTAAATCCTGATGGCATAATATCCAGGTGTCTTATGCATAGCTTTTCAAGGTCTCTATTATGGTACCAGCAAAAAATGTCATTGGAAAGGGACTTAAAATATCTTTGTGTATCTACAAAGAGTGCATTAGGCAAGGGTCCAGCTTAATGTAAAGTGGGCCTAAATTTCCCATAGCTTAAGCAGTATTTAGTGTGGTTTAAAATAAACAACTTATAGGTATGTATATAATTTTACAGCATGCTTCTGAAGCTCTAGGTTAAATTCAGTGCTGAAAACCACTGGACTGTGGAATAGATTTCGCTTAAAATCCAGATATCTGGAGGGGGCCTGGCCTGGGAGAGTAGGTCTGACTCATTTTAAGGAAATAACTTAATCTGTTTAAATCTACTTCTTTACTGGGGGCACCCAAAAATACGTGCAGGTTCAGGAATGAAGGCAAAAGAATTGTGTTGTTCTGTCCCAAAGGCGACCTACCCTTTTCTGAAAGTGTTATTGCATGGAATGGATGTAATCGGTGTCAGAGCAGAAATAACTATTCCGTCTCAGTGTGTACAGATAGACAGGAAATTCCAAATCAATATAAACAAAGCGACCAGTTGTTAAAGACTTTTTTGTAACGGTGCTGAGAATACCCTATTGGATTATCTTTATAAGTAACTTTAAATTCCTCCTAATGTGTGTGTTCTCTCTCTCTAATATTCCTATTTAATAAAAAGCAGACAACAGAAGCCTTGTTGACGTGCCTAACAAGTACATTTGGGTTTTTATTCCAAATTTCCTCCAATTCAAATCTGCCATTTTAAACCCCACAGGCATGACTGGTCTGGTACATTTGGTACAAAGCACGACAGCTCTCCTAAACAATACCTTAACGGTTAGAAAATTGACTCGGGATGTTTGAGAGGGGAGGCAAAATCCCCTTCAGCCTGTGCCCCTGCATGCACCTTGTGCTGTCGCATGGGTCCCCCCGGCATGCCTCCCTGCACTGTTATCGCTGTCTGGCTGTCAGTTTCACCCTCTGACTGCCCTTGCTGCTGCTTCCAAGGGAAGAAAAGAAAACAACCAGTGGAGACATAATATCCAGTAGTTTGTACAAAAGTTTGTCTTTTAAGATAACCCCTTTATTCTGCTGATGTGTCTGTTAGCTGTCTCAGCCTTCCTCTGAAATGCAGTGAGCTTGCTCTCCACTCTCTGGGTGATGTGTGTTGGTACAGTTCTCGGCACAAATGCAGTATTTGCTTGTCGTTATTGCTAAAGGAATCATTACTGCTAATCCACTTATGTGCTTTTCCAGTATTATACCAGAGTTCACTCCAAAAGAGTCTTTTGAAGAGAAAATAGAATTTGCAAATTCTATTTACTTTTTTCACTCAAACAAGTCACTTCCCAATGAAGTTAAACCTTGTATTGTTCAGAGAAGAATTTGTGGGGTTTGCATTAGCTCAACAAACAAAATGCTCAGCCATGAGATACAAGTATAATACTGCTTTCTCCTTCAGTGTTTATTTCCCTTTAAACAGTCTACAGCCTTAGTACTTCTGTGGGGTTTTTTGTTTTGCTATGTTTTCCCCATGATCGTCATGGTTTTTTCTCTGCAAAGTGAGAATGGCTTCGTGGGTATTTGCTTGTGTAAAAGCAAAGGACCTCAAGAACTGCCCTGTAAGTTTTAATGAGCTGCAGTCTGCCTGTGTCTTGCTCAGTTTTGAGTCCAAGAGCGATCTTTGTTCAGCAGAATTTCAAACGGGTTTATGAAATTACTCCTTGAAATGAAATCCTACGGGGAGAACCTGCTGCTGGCCTCTGCTTTGTCTTTGTCTATGCCCAGTTATCATCTGCAGGGGTAGCAGAATTGTTCTTGTTGGGTAACTGCAGATTTAAACAAGGATGTTTAGAAGAAGCAAATAAAATACAAGAAGTATTTGGATGTAGATAAATGCTTTAGATCCATCCTGGTTTTTTGAGCTGCTTATTGAGGCTATGGTAGGCTATCTCCTTATTTTTAACTTTTTTCTCTGACTTTGAAATACATTTTTCCTCAAGGTTGGTTCAGTAAATTGACACATTTCTCTTAACAAAGGCAGGCATCTCTATTTAGGTTTAGAAGAATAATCGACATAAGTTTGGCTGGCACATATGGCATGGATAAACTGTCATTTATCTGATGTTTCTCTTCTTCCCTTTTTAGTGTTGATTTATCATTCAGTTTTCACCACTTCCTTCTGTCTTTTGTCTTCCCCCCCCCCCCGTGTATTCTTCTCTCTTATGTTTTGAAGCTTTCTAAAGGATAAGACTGTTCAACAGCAGACAAGGAATAGGGAAGATTTCAGATCAGTGATTTTTGAATGGATTTAGGAACAAAAGAAAAATAGACTTTAGTGAACAAGTCATTGAAAACAGCATTAAAATGAAGAGTGAACAAAACTAAGGCAAAGTTGTGTATAAACCTGAGCCTGAATAATTTGAATTAAGGGGTTCAGGTAAGAGAGAGGGAAGAAGGCAGTGTACCAAACCAAGCTGCTTCAAAACTCGGGAAACCTGACCTCTGGCCCTGGCTTCCCTTCAGGGCTCTGGAAAACATTCTCTTGCTTTCTCTCAATTTCCTTATTAGGGTTTTCTTTGTAAAATATTCCAAAACTATAGGTGAAAGCTCTATAATAGTAGCAGCAATTATCTCCTGGTTGGTATTTATGTAAGATGAATTTCTACCTAAAGAATTTGCCCATTTTTTTTCTTTTGCAGCTATTTGTTTATTTCATAGGTTGTGTGGACATTTTCTCCCATTTCTTAGCCATTTGCTAAATTTTATGCACTATAAAGTGCAATTTTAAAGCCCATTTAAGCAACATTGTCTACAAACCCTATCATCTAGAATTGGAAAAAATACCTGCAGACTTACTACAAAAGGGAGATTCTGAGGACTTATTTCCATTTTGTTGTAGCTGGGAAACGGAGGCCTTTGTGTCAGCTTTGCTTCTCAAGAAATAATCCTATACTAAAGAAGACTGAGTTGCAGTGCCTGTTCAGAATACAACAAGCGAATGTTTTCCTAGTTAACAGATAGGCCTCTATCTAAGACAGACTTTGTGGCTTGATTTATAAGCAGAAATGAAAGCAAAAGCAGCATTTTCTGGTTTTCCTTCTCTTTAATGCTAAGAAAGAAAGGAGGCAGAGAGCTGAGCCAATAAGTTAGAAAAAATTTGCTGTGGAAGGGAATTCGGCACTCCCTCTCCATCGATGGTTTTCAGGCAGAGCTGAAGTGCTGCTCTCCTTACGCTCTTTGAAAACATCAGGCTTTAATATATGAGCTTGGATCCAGCGACAGGCAGATCGAAATGTGTGACTTAAGGCTTTCTGTACCTGTCCCTTTGTCTTTGCTGATTTTTGCTAAGTATTGAGCATATGCTGTTTTGGCAGAGCAGAGTCTTGCAGAAGCTTTTTAAAACACCTCTAGATAGTGCATCCTGAATGTTTTGATACACAAGGGTTACCCTGCACAGAGGTCTGTGCTGCTGGGTGTTGCCTTGATCTGGGCCAGTTCATCAATAGTTCAATATCATGTTCAGACTACTACTTAAAATTATCCATATTTTGTGTAATGGCAGCTGGCCCTGTGCAAACCTGACAATTGCTGAGCCCCTCCAGCTTTCCTTGGAGAGGGGATGACCGTGCAATGTGGGTCGGCTTTGGAGTGTTCTTGGAGACTGTGTAGCAGTTGAACTTAGATGTCTCTTGCTAGGTCTTACCTTTCCCACCTTTTTCTGCAATTAGAATTAGCTGGAAAGCAGAGGCCGGGAGGAGAAATGAATGAAATGAGAACATGCAAATTCTTAATGAATTAGATTCAAGATAATTAATTGGCTAATTACAGGAACTTGTTAATTCCCCATTAGTGGAACTACCTTCCCCCGATGGCATCTTTTATAACTGATTTCTTTATTAAAATGGAAATGTTGGTCTATGCCTCCCCTAAAGTCACAGCAAACCCATATCACAACATGCCCAGCAGCTGATGTCTTACTGAGCACCCTTACATAAAGGGGAACCTGGTTTGGGCAGTCTCTGAAATGGAGTGAGCTGAAAATATATTTATTTCCTACCTCCTGGTAGAGCAGGGCAGAACTATTTTTCAAGAAACCTTCTTCAAAATTATGCCAAGGAGACTTGGGGAAGGGATCTAGTCTTATCCCAAATGGCTTCCTGGAAGACAAGAGTCCTTGGCCGCTTGTGAGGAATTCAGCAGTGATTTGCCAAACTCTGAGATGCTGAAATTCATATAAAGAGGTTATTAAGATTTTGTGACATATAGTTATTTTCTTGGGCTAAGGCCTACATTGATACCAATGGATGTTTCATGGCTTCAATTTGTTGTATTGTGTGTTTCACATTGACCTTTCCTCTGCCCATGTATCACCTTTTTAGCCCTGCTTCAAGACTCTCTAAATGCCCCCATACTGTAACTTCCTAGTGTTTCACAGCACTTAGCACACCACTTCTCATAAGAGCCCCTGAGGCAGTGCCATTAGCCCGCTTGCAAAAGGGGGAGCGAAGCACAGAGCTCAGGGTGAATGCACACCTCCTTTCTGGGCCCTTAAACACGCTGGGGCATCTTGGTGTCTGTGATGTGGCCATGGTTTCACAACTTTTTCCCAGCAGAGCAACCAGGTTTTTGACGTATTGGGCTAACAACCACTTTTTCTCTCTTTTTGTGACTCCATGTTAGGAGCAAGCAAGGGCTGACACTGACCACCTATTAGTTAAATGCTGTTAATGGGTTGAAGCAATATGTGAGTGATAACCCAGCAGTAACTGACAAGTACCATAATGGCAGTGACACAGAACAACGTTTTAGCCAAGCAAGACTGAACATCAAGGAGAAAATGTCAATTCCAGTATCAAAGTGGTGTTGACTTAGATGTGCCCAAGAGAACAATAAGGGGAATAGAAATAGAGCACTACCCCCAAAGCCAAACTATTAGTATAGGGGTTTTAGGGACAGTCAGGCAGAATACAGGTATGCAGAAAAAGACTTCACATACCTCCCATCCAGGTCATATTGCCAGTTCTGGTGTATCTGCAGCCAACCCCACCAAGTTGCAGTGAGGCCTCTGATGCCCTTATGATTCATTTGTGTACGTCTATGAGACAAAGCATGAAGAGTCTATCCTGCTCCGCTGCTGCCTGGCTATGAGTGGGGGAGTCCGCGTCCTTTCCTTTCAGCCCACGGAGGGAGAGAGGTATTGAAGAAATTGCTCCTGTGAAGGCTCAAGCTCAGCTTTGACAATTCATCATGATGCAAGTCACAGTCCTTCACCTTTGTATGGCACAGCTTTCCTTTCAAGTAAAGCCTCCATTTAAGATTTGTTGGTTCAGCTTTTGTGGCACAGTTAATTCCTCCATCTCTGTGCTTTGGAGTTGTAGCAGAGACCAAAGCAAAGCCTGAAATGACATTGTGCCATTAAAGTCAATTGAGTGTCTGTGCAGTTAACATCACCATAAACAAGTGATAACCAGAATCCTCAGCTGACGCTTAAAGTTTAAGGCTGTTGTATGGCATTTCCAAGTCTATGTGCTGCCTAATGCCCCCTCCGAGCACAATTACTGTATAAACTGAACTGAATGCATTGAATAAATATGCTAACTTCACCTTCTCTTTCTAGAGTTATAACAGTGGCATTTTTAGTAGATTTGAGTTGATGTTATTTGAGAAGATGCTATTTCTCTCTTAACTGACTCTCCAGGCACTCTTCCATTGTTCAGGAAGATATATATCTATATATCCCACTGGAAAATAGTTTATACCCAGGTCTGAAAAAACCTAAGTATTAATGCTTGCTGGTGCTTATATTCTAACAGCTACAGACTACTTACTTGGTATTCAGGAGAAATACACAGGAATCAAATTTTTGTGCATGATAGCACAAAAGATTGTAGCTTTGCAATCTGGGCAACAAACTAGACACTAGAAAATTCCCTCATGTTCAGATCAATTATTTAGCAGAATCCATGCCAATTGGCCTATGTGCTTAGCTGTGAAATGAAGTGTTTTTCCACTTTCCTGTTTTGATGATATTGGAGCTAGCAACTGAATCAGGATTAGTGTACTTTGTGGAACTGGATGATTTGAGAGTCTTGCAAACAGTGTTCAGGCTCACAAAGCTTTACATACTCGCATATATTTTTTTTTTTCCCCAAAAAAAGTAATCATGATGTATGGGTTTTTCCATGATGCCTCAAGATACAGATGCACATACTTGTTTTTAATCTAAAAAGTCCTTCTTGTAAGTAGCCCATACAGCTGAAATGGTGAAACTATGCAGAAAGATGCTAATCACGCCAGCTGAGCCTCTGGTCCAATTCAGTTGTAGGCGGTGGCCAGTCTGTAAAGGCTGCCTTTCTGACAACTGAATATTACACAAAACAGTGGGAACAGAGGGCAGAAAATCAGGTGTTTTCTCAGCATAGATCATCTAGCTTCCCTCATGCAAACTAAACCTTCATATAGTTGCTTAAATGGTTAAATTTACATCACCAAAGTGCTGTAGTTCTCTCTAAGAAGCCTAAACTGGCAGAATGATTTCATGATCTGCCAGAATTGAAAGAACTTCTGCCTGCCTTCATTCCCCAAATGTTTTCCTGCATGCTTTTCTTTTTCTGCAGAGAAGCATCCTTCAATTTTCAAAGCCAGCTGAAAATGCAATACTGCTTAGTACTTCCTTATTGAGTGAAGAGTTAAGTGCTTGGATGTTGTGCCATCTTTTTTTCTCGCTAGAAATGGCAGAGATATATCTAGAGATATCTCTCTAGAATTCATATCAATACTTTTGTTCAAAATTTCAAGCTGTAACTGGAGGATAAATCTTATATGAAAACAAGTTTATTGTAGGGCATGGTTTGCCGATAATTGACAAGAGTTAATTATAATTAGCTACTTGCTGTGAGCACAAAATGCTTAAGGATAGAGAAAGCTTCAGCCAAGGATTTTTTCAATGTCCTGAAGAGTGTTTTGTGTTTTATATTAACTAAACTACCATCTCCAATACCTCCGGACATAATTTGGCATCATTGCTAGATTTGGGGTTTGTTCTTTGCCTGAAAGAGCTCTGAACAGGATAAGTACTGACAACTGAAATACCCTTTCATTTAATCTAAATGTATTACCCTCTAGGTCTGAGCTATGGTATATCTGAGCAGCAGCAAAGCATCCACTGATGTATCCAAACTGATATTTAGTTTAATACTGGCAATTAAGCATTGCGCTTTTTTCACAAGAATGTACCTTGCAATTAATAAGCTGCAGTTTAATTAAATTGCAGAGAGGGAGGGGAAAGTAGTGTCCTCTATCATACTCTTTTCCTTTAATTAGAATGTGTTCCAATCAGCAAATTGACAGAAATATTTAAGTAGAGACAGAGGTTTATTAAAATCTCCAATGAATACTATGGGCCATCATGAAAATATCTAGTTAATTGACATGGACATATTTAATCAACTTTTCCTTAAAAAGCTCTTTGGATAGTCAGTTATAATGTTCTGAATAGCAATGATCTTCCTGTGCTTGAACTGACCAAAATTTAGATTGACACTGGAACTGGACCAGCACAATTCACAGTGGGATTTGGCCTTTCATCTTCATACCTTGCATGCTGTGTATTTGATTTTTATTAAGAAATGCCATGGTACAAATGATATATATAAATGACCATGTGAGGAGTTTTTATATGTGTATAGACACACATGGGATAAACTGTTTGGCTCGCAGCACCAACGTTAGTATTGTCCTACAGTATAGTAGCTGTCCCTGGAGAGCTCTGTGGTAGCAGTCTATGTAATCACCATTCTTCTGCAGACATTGGAAGAAATCCTCCAGTCCCAAGGACCAGCACTTCTAAAATGCACTGAACTCTGTCCCTCTTTACTGGAGCCTGGTTTTGTCCCGTTTGACACTGGGGTTAGCCCAAGAGATGCGCAGCTCTTCTGCTTCAGAGGATAAGTGCCTCTGCGATAAGATCCAGCAAACTGTT
>VYZW01003864.1:31396-168697 GCA_013401315.1 Balaeniceps rex
GTATTTAGAACTACAGCATAAACTGCTTTTTTAGTTTTTGTTTGTCTATGTTATACTTTACAAGCTTGACATTACTTCTTTAGAAAGTTAACTTCAGACATTGGCTTTATAAATTGACCTTTTTGTTCTTGGTTTCTGTTTCATTGCAAAGCATTAATTGCTGAGAGTTTTGCTACTTGGCCCAGGTTTCCAAACACTTTCAGGATGATGTGATTTGAGACTGTGATGTATCTAAAATAGTTAGTTTTGTACTATTTCATAATTCACTGTGATGTATCTAAAATACGGTTAGTTTTTTACAGTTTCATAATTCCTTCATGAATTTATTACTCTGATCTCCTAGTAGTAACCTTATTTTTGTGGCACTATCTTTTGCAGAATAATTATGCAAATAACTAATTAAATCTTTCAAGCTGAGGGGAGAACAGGAATACAAATTACAGATGATAAAATAAAAACTTAAGTGGAAGTAATGCTGTAGTTCTAAATACNAGATTAGATGCCAGTAAAGAGTCAACGAGACTATTTAAAGGTATTTCCTCATACAACAGATCAGTAAGTGAAAGAAATATAGGCTTATTTAGAAAACCATGTGCGTGTATTAATTGCTTGAGGCCACTTAAAAGTAAGAAATCCAGAACAGCATGAAAAGTGGTGAGATGACGTAGTTTAATATAACAGGCAAAGGAACAGTATTCTTCAAGTGGAGAGTGTTGTTCAGTGCCTAAGCCTGTAATACATGTGTTGTAACTAAGAAAAATGTATGAGATTATCTTTACTGGGCAATATTTTGCATAATTCACATGCAAAAATTAGAGCATAGTTTAATATTCTACGAGAGCATGAGGGAAAAAAAATGCACCAAACAGACTGATTCTTCAGTTCACTATTTAACAATAAAGGGAAACAGGTAAAGAAGGGGAGAGAAGCCAAAGTCTTGATTGGACACCACTGGAGCTGTGATGACTGTATGACTGACTATACTACCTGTGTTACCATAGTGGAATGATGGGAAATGTAATCATATTCTTTAGTACACTCCTTAAATAACTACATAGACCTTTAATGAGACAAAGAAATGAGTTGCTAATCATCTGCTTGGCACAGGTGTCACCAACAGAGATGTGTCTTATAGCACTCAACGTAGTTCCATGGCTTTTCAAGGCATGCAAACAGCTTGTGAAGGCCAGGCTTCCTGGCATTATTCTTCCTTCTCCAAATTTGCGACCGTTCCTACAAACCTCTCAGAGTTCCAAAAGTTAAATTTCTTTACTGTCTTTTCATGATTACTTGGATTCTGTTGCCCTCAAGAGTGGTGCAAAATCCCACTGATCTTAAAGGTGCAAAGCCACCCTCCTGTCACTGTGTGTTCTTATGGACTGAATCACATATGAAGTCTTGAGCAGCCAAGCAATATATGAAACGTTGCTAAAATGTATTTTACAGCTCCTGATATTTCTAATCCTATTCTGCAGTCAGACGTGCAACCTTCAGAGCTATGATCCAAACCAGGACTTTCCTTGCTTGCTGATTAGACTGCGTTGGAAGACAGCCTTGATATTTCTCCCTTAGAAAATGCTCCCTTCTATGCACTTTACAGTCAGAACTTTGAAATAATAGATAACTTTATGACCAGCCCACTGATTTAGGAAACTAAACTCTCTGCATCTTAGTTGAAAGTGCTTTGATGAGATGGGGAAGAGCCTGTGCTGTTGGCCTGTAGTCTAGCCCTTCTTGGGATAATTAAAAGGTTTTGGATGGCAGCAATGGAGCAGAACAGACTGCAGCAAAATTACTTGGTGCACGCTCAAGGGCTTTCTCTAAAGAACACACTCAAAAGCATTGGTTTTAAATGCTGCCTTGCAAAGAGCAGCCTGTATGTTTTTTGCCATGGGCAAAAGCTGGACAGCTTGGAGGAAGGCTTGTGGCTTACAGGTGACCCTATGCATGCACTGTTGAAAGATATGTATGAAAGAAGAGGCAGTGGCTACAAGTGGCAGCATTAGAGATTTAGATTGAACATTAGGAGAAACCTCTTCCCTAGGAGAGTGATGCAGCACTGGCGTGAGCAGCTGTCTCAGAGGTGGTGGGCTCACTATCCTTGGAGGTCTTAAAATCTTGACTAGTCTGGCAAGTGCTATGCTGGCAGTGAGGCAGCTCTTACTCTGGGCAGCAGGTTGGAGTATATGATATCTGCTATTCCTTCCAACTAACATTTCTGTAAAATTATGAAGTGCCTGGAGACACCAGTAGATTCACATAATTTTAGTGAAAACCCCCAATAACCAGCTCCCTGTTATCTTGCTGTGACTGATGTCAAGAGAAGATCCATCAGGGAGAGGAGTAGTGTGAGAGTAGTAAAGCATATGTGGTGCTGGATGGTTTTACTGGTTTTATCCCTCAGGGGTTTTTCCTTTACCACTAAGGTTGGAATATGCAAAAGACCTGGTCAGAAGGAACATCTTAGCAGNCAGTTTTCTGTGATGTAAACTTGTGATCTTCTAAGTCTTTGGGGGGTGGTGGTGGGGGGGAAACTACCTGTTCATTGTCATTCTCATATGCCTAATTCAATATGAATCTGAAAAAACAAAGCCCATTATAAAAAAAGTCTGAGAGCAGACGTTCTGCATTGTTAATCATCACTTTTATTAAAACGGAATGAAGCTGTGACAAGCTGAGGCCCATGGGAAATATATAATATGGGGGAAAATCCACCTATGATGAGAAAATGGCTGCAGCCAGACTTGATAGCACAGGCCTTTAGCTTTATGCCTCTTTACTGTTCAGGTTCTGGAAGCAGTTATCGCCAGTGCCACAAGTGAGGGGTCACATCTCCTCTTGCTTGTGACAGAAAATCCAGCAAGCAAAACGCTGCCACTGCAAAGCAGTCTTCTGGTGATTGTGTTTTTTAACAGCTTCTTTTGGCTGCTCTTTACTGCCATCAGTTATGCGTATTTGCTGATGAGAAGAGTGCTCACCTCTGAGTACAGGTTCCAAGGGAAATACTCAGCTGTACATGGGGCTCAGCACAGGCTGGCTGCATGGACTGGTGCAGTGTCATTTTCCCTGTGTGGGGAACGAACCTCCAGTATAATTGAAACATCAGATTTTGTAATTTTGTGCACAGTTTCAGGTTGAACATAGCCCCATCCCAGTCCCTCCCAGATCTGTTCTTCTCATTACATCCCCTGGTTCAGTTTCCTTACTTCAGACTTGAATCTCTTGTGCTGTTTCTCTTGTGCTGTTTCTTCTTTTAACTTTCCACTTCCTCACCCCCACTCTTCTTTTCCTCACAGCATATGTCTTCCTCAACTTTTGTTGTCTGCTTAAAAAGTAGGACAATGAGAAAAGTCCTGCAGCCTTTCCCTATCTCCCCTCCCAGTGCAGCTGAGGTTATTAAGCAGTTGCTAGCAGTTCATCCAGCCTAAACAACAACACGGAGAGCAAGTTTGATGCTGGAGAACTTCCTTGGGTCAGTCCTGAGAGCAGCCATTGCACTTCTGCAAGTCTGACAGTGATCTGTGATCTTAGAGGAGGCTGCTGGTTTTGGTTTTGCTGCTATGCTTCGTGCAACTATGTTGGTTTACAAATAAAAATCTAGAGAAATAGGTGAAAACCAGTTAAATAGAAGGAAAAAGTGCAATAGAGCTTGTCTGAATTCCTGTCGGTATTTAAGAGTTGGGAGAGGTTCTTATTACCCTTTCATTAATTACATATTGTCTCAGTTGTATACTACCCAATTTCAGACAGCGTGCATGTAAACTGTGGTTCAAGTTAGTCCTTCAAGGTTACATGGTTTCTTCATTAGTTGCTGGTCTTCTCACGATTTGTAGCTTGCTAAGAGGCTTGCTTTAACTTTGACCTGTGTGTGCGTCATTAACACTCACCAGCTTTGCCATCATGAGGTCCAGAGTAAAGCATAGTCCTCCATTCAGCAGTTTGTGGTAACTTCGAGGTAGAATGTGCTTGTCTGTACCTCCAGCTGGCCTAGAAAAAGTCAGTAATGATATATCAGATTTCTGGAATATTTCAAAGATATTCCTGCATTTTTCAAAGTTGGCAATGTGAATTGTGCTAATAGGCTCACAGAAGGCTGGGAATCACTAGCTCAAGACAGTCGTCTTAAGGGGAAAAATGTGTGGGGTTCTCCTGCTTCTCTGCATAAATTGTCCATGGGTCCTTAGACCCAACAACATCGTACCATTGCCAGCAAGCTGGGAGATGTTGACAGAACAAAGATAGTAGCTCTTTCACATGAATCAGAAGAATTGAACTAAGGGGGCAATTTTTGATGGAATTATAGCTGGTTTTGTTATAGCAAAACAATTTCTATTATGTCAGGACAAGGGTTCATCTGCGGGTTACTTCCCTGCACTCACACAGAGAGGAAATGGCAGACTGAGGAACTGAGCTCCTTATCCCCAGCTCCCTGTGCAGCACTAATAGAAAAGCATCCAAATTTCTGTATTATCCAAACCAACTAATGAGACATTTGTGGTTCACCTATCATTATAAAGAATGTATCTCTAGTGACAAAAATAATAACTGGTAATTAGCCAGGACTTCCAAAACCACTCCTAGCTGGTGAATAACTGCTGGGAAACACAAGTGTGATATGAAGCCAAATTAATTTGTGGGCAGAAGGGTCAGGGTGGAATAGTAGTGGTGCAAATGGGAAGGGACCTGAGCTCATTGTCACTGAATGGCTGTTAAATTAACTGGAGATTGCTAGTACTTTAGATGGGGGCCCTAAAGCATCAATTACTTAAATATCAGATTTGCTAGTTTACTCATAGCATAATTTTTTTGAAATTGTGGTCAGCAGTTATCAAGCAATGGTTTCCTCTCCACACAATTTGCAGATGGCATGAATTACGTAGGGCTAGTCAGATCCAGAGAAATCTGAGAAACACCAAAGGGGCTTAATCACCTGTGGTGAACAGGTCAGATGAATGACTGTTGACCGACGCAAGGTGATAAAAAGCTGCAATTTAAGCAGTAAATATCATTGCTTGGAACTAGGTAAGTTACAATCACTCATGAGAAAGGCCTAGTTTTCATTTTGGTTTGTTTAGCTTAAAATCAAACCAGCGATAAAACCCGCTAACTTAATGCACGCACAAAAGAAATCATATTGAATAAATATGTATGGAATAGTAATTTCATACTTTTGATGATGTAGCCACCTGAAATTCTAGGAATGATCTCATTATGCCATTACCAAAATACAACAGAAGTGGAACGGCTTCAGAGATCTGCAATGAAAATAGATTTATGGACAAGAGCTGTGTGAGAAGACTGTTCAGGACTGCTAAGTATCAGAAGATCCATAAACAGAGGTGTTCTAGATATATTTGAAATAATGAGCTGTACAAGAAGAATCAACCAGATGTTCCTGCTTATTCTTTATCATAACACAAGGGCAAAGGAATATTTAATCAAAATGACAAAAGTTTAATGTTTAGGGTTTTATACCAGGGTAATCATAGAATACCACTGGAGTTCTCTTAAAGGTGTGGGTAATGAGAACATGTCATGCTGCATTTGTTTTAAAACACAGTGAGGAGACAAATTCTCCTCTTTGAAAGCATAAATATGTTCCACATAGCTTGGTCACTGGGAGAAGCTTCTGCTGTGGGGAATACTATTCCCTATTTTGCTGTGATTTTTGCCCCTTCACATGATGTATTTTTCCCCCAACCAATTTTAAGAGCTGATTATAGATTACATAAATCATTGATATGATTCATCATAGCAATTCTTTTATTACACAAAATCCTTTTCATTACATGTTATTTTGATTGATCTTTATAAAGTTCCTACTTATGTTCCCAGAGGGCACACATTGTGCATACCCAGCGTAAACCTTTTTCACAGTTAATTGAGGCATTCAACCCCTTTTGCTGCATGCGAGAGATGTGTACACTAGGCATTAGCAAGAACATCTATCTCTATTATTGAGACATCTGGTATTTTAAACATTTGGCTGTTTACATTCCTCTTTCTTAGGATTTGGCAAAAATAAAGCTTACTGCTTCACTGGTGAGCTTAACCTTGCCTGTATATAACTAGAAACATGTTCTTCCAGTTGCTGTTCTACAAAATCTGTTGTTCAGTGGCTACAATAGAAAACCAGGCACTCTAGTTTGTGCTATTTATTTTATGTGTGATTCTAGTTAAAATCATTTAGTCCCTTGAGCCACTCTCTCTGAGGATAACAGTATGTATTTTGCAGCAGATTTACGAATGTTTGGGAAGCATCGATCCAAAAGCTGCCGCAGATCTGCAGAATGTTTTTTAGGCTGTAGAATATTTATTCTGTATAAATCAAAAATTTTGAAGCCCACTATTTATTTAGCATTAGTTTGGTTTGGGTTTTTCCTCATTGCTCCAGGAGCGAGTCAAATAAAATACCTAATAAACTCTTGATTAATATTTCTGCCTCTTGTTAAGAGTTGATGATCCTCTATTTCTGTGCAGATTTCTGTTGGAGAACTAAACTGAGTAGCCTTTCTTTGGTTTAAACCACAGAACTGATTTCTCTCAGTAGATCAATACTACAGTAAAGAATGAGTGTTGATGTAACTAATGGGCCAAGCTGGGAGGTAAGCTTTTGAGGAAAGATGCTATCTTTTACTTAAATTAGTTCTTATAGTGGGGAAAACACAGATGAGTATTTGGCTCCATAGGATTTGCCTCCCATAAGGCATCCATAGCCAACTCACTAGTCAGTCACTCCTGATGATTCGAATGTTTAAATAGCAGAAGAAAGCTGATTTGTTTTAATTAATTGTACACCATAACGGTAGGTCCGTATGTGGCTTCCGAGATGGATGGTTGGATGGATGGAGGGACCTGGTGCTATGCCTGTCAGGCAACCAGCAGCAATTTCCATAAAAAGTTAGCATAACATGACACCAACACATCCCTAACATAAGGAATATTGGTTCTCGTGGCAGTAATGAGAAGGTGAAGAATGAGCCAAATGCCTGGAGGGAAGGAAGTTTTGGGAAACGAGGGAGGAGAAACAGCATCCAGGAAGAACTGCTGGCTTCAAGGTGATCCCAACCCGGCCTGAAGGTCCTCAGTGGAAAAATTCTCCTTCAGTCTTCCTTCCAAGCCTGTTTAAAAACAGAGTCAACCTCACAAAAATCTTTATTTGGCTTTGATAGCATTAGATATGCTGTCTAATGGATTCTGAGCTTCTGGCATGCACGAGGTCTTCAAGCAATGAAGACTCTAGGAACCAAAACCAAATGTTCTTTTGCAGTTGCTTATATCAGGAACACCTAAAGAATCACAAATGTTAGACTTGGCATAAATTGCAGTAACCCAAACAATGGAACTACCAGTTTTTCATGCTCTTCCCCATGCCTTTGGCTGAGGTGCTGCTGCAGGGCTTTAGAAGAAGCAGAGGTGGGACATTACGGTGGGAGAGCTGTACAATTGCAAGGCATATCTGTAGGAAGCCAGGCTTTTTGAGTTTCATTGCTCTTTGTAACATCATTTTTTAGTTTCTTTTTTTTTCAGTAATTAGTAGATTCAGGAGGGAATTGCTGGGAAGCAGCTGTGATTAGATGTATCTGCAAGTAAATAATGTGCCTGGGAATGAGTGGGTGAGTAAGGTGGGCTGTTTCATTCTCTTCACTCTTTAAGATCCGTTAACTTGGGGGTCTGAGAAAACAGTGCAAAGTCTACCAGGCAGCCAGTAGATCTGTCAAACGTCTCTTCTATAGACAGGAAGGAACCTGGTTATTTTTGTGGTCAATATGCCTGGCCAAATTTAATGAGGTGGGGGGGTGGGTTGGTTGGTTGGTTGGTTGGGGGTTTTTTTGGTGGTAGTAGTGTCTGATTTTTCAATGGAAACAGGACATGATAAACCAAGAAATTATCTAAATGTTTTGAGGTCTGTTTATCACACGTCTCCTTCAAATTCTCCTCTCCTTGCCTGGGAGAGATTCGACAGTGCAGTGATTTCAGTTCCTAGATGGTTTTAAAGCTGAATGTGTTAATCTGGAAAATATGAACCATAATGTGGCATCATAGCCAATCATGCAGCCAGGGTAATGAAACCCTAATGTGGCAGATGCTACAGAGTACAAAAAAAATCCTTTGGTCTAAAGTATTCATCAATAGAAGTGGCTTTGATATCATGCCATTGAGCTCTGGATAGGTAGATGCCAATGACAGAGAACCCTCATGAATAACACATTTGCAAGTGTGATCTCTTCCTTGGCCACCTGCATACAGAAACAAAGCTCAGATTCAGTTAAAGTGTTTGTTACTTGTTGACTTGATCACTCAAGTACGTATGAGTAGTCTGCACCTCCAACCTGGCTTCAACATGAACATGTCTAAGCAATTCAAGTGCGTTAGTTAATGTGATATACAAAATCCCTTTGAGGTTCTGCACCTGATGTTATTGTTCAGCAGTAGTTTAAGGCAGAGGCAGCATCAGAAGAGGTTCTGGGAGCAGTGTGGCGGGGTGAAAGCCAGCCTGCCCTGCTCAGCCAGGACTGTGGGGAAAGGGAGCTACTGCTTGCCTGGAGGGTGGCGGGAATGTGGGAACAGTGTGGGGAAAATGACAGCCTCTGAGTCCCATAAAATAAAAGGCATTGGCTATCTCTGTTCTCCTGAACATCCCACACGGGGCATACCAGCATCTTCCACTAATAGCTTGCTTGAAAAATCCAGCTTTTACTGGTGTTACAATCTTGCACCTGCCATCCTGATAAAACACTCAACCTGCCAAGTGTTTATTCATCTGTGGTGATAATGGAGAAGTACATAATTGCCTTAACTTGAGAGCAACCTGCAGTGCTACCACATGCCAACAGCCTGGTGAAATATGTAAAAGTGTAAAGTGCGTCCCTCTGTCTTCCTTAGCTGCCAGCAAAGGATGCATGTTCCAGGCCAGCACCGGTCCATGCTGATGTCTGGGTATGTGTTAAATGCCAGCAAAATGCACTCTTTGCTGTCCAGCAACTAACCCAGAGGAACAGAGTTTGGAGCTGTTGCTTACAAACAGAATTGCTGTGTAGGTCCTGGGCTCTATACGGGTATACACATGTATGTGGGAAGTGCATTATCCCACCGTGTTGTGGGGGGGGAGGAATTAAGAAAGGGAAAAACCTTTTCCTTTCTTTCCCTACAATGTGCCATATCCTCTTATGCAGTACAGAAGAGGCATTGACAAAAAGCATCTGCATTGGCAGGATTACTGAGAAAATCCCAAATGCAAAAATTGACTGGTATCACAGATATTTAAAAAAAAAAAAAAAAAATAGTGTGAGATGTTGCTGAGGTTAGCAGCACAGCGCTAAGTTGTTCAGGGGCAGAGTAAACTCTTGAGAGAATTACCCTGAAGTGAAAGAAAATAAAACCAGAGATTACTGCTAAATGCAGAATTGCTTGCATGTTTTAAAAAAATAAAAGAGGGGGGGAGCAAGTGAGAGAGAGGGGGGAAGAGGAGAGCTAGAAATAAGGGGAGAGGTTGAGAAACAGAGGGAGTGCAAGAATGAGAGAGAGGGGGAGAGGGAAATGTGCTGTACACTTAGCTGAGCAGCAGGAAGAAAAGCTTCAAACAGAGGATTTCTCAGCTTTAGATGTCTGCCAGTTGTTTGCAGGCACACCAGTAGGTATCTGAGTGGTGCCTTAAAGGATGTGGACTAAAGGCGAGTCAGAGGGACTCCAGACTTTAGGGATTGTGGTGGTGGTGTGCTCCTCTCTGAAACTTTTGCACTACCTCGGGCTAATTGACTTGTCAGATGGTAAGAGAACTTCCAAGTTTTCCAGCTCCTGTTTATTTTTGTTTAAATCTGTTTCAGTAAAGCCACTGTAAGAAGCAGATAGGCTGTGGGAAGGAAAGCATTGTCTGTCAGGGCACTGATTCTCAAGATTGTCTTCATCTTTATTAAGAATCATACAGGCTGCAAAGAGGGAATTATGCTTTATGCTTTTGTTTGCTTTTGGTATATTACCATAGCCAGGGAGAATCTGAAGCTCTGATTTTTTTGCCTTTTGTAGTATTTTATCCAATTTTCTTAATTAATTTTTCTTATTGTTAATTCTTTTTCTCTTGAAAATATATTAGTGAAAACCTGGGAAAAGGAAAGTCTCTCTTGGGATAATAGAAGCACAACTGATAATTAGGTGCATGATTTCATATGGCTACCTAAAACAATTCTGTTGTGACATTTGCAGATTAAAGACATGATGGAATGAATGTGAATAAAACAAAACTTCTCCGCATTTGCTATTCCAGACACTTCAGCAAAGTAACCAGAAGCAAAATAACCTAGGGAGAAATTTTTCTGTTTTCACATATTGAACTGGAAGATTTGGTCTCTCTTCATCTTACCAATGTAATGAACTTTTTTTTCTTAAAGTTTTTCCTGGCTGAGTAAAGCATATGTGTTTTAACAATTAACTGAGCTTTGGTGATCATATTATCTATTCATAAAGGGATGTAGGTATCACTGAATTTTGAAAGAAAATAGCTTCTTGATTAAGCAAATGAGATTTTTTTTTTTTTTTTAAACAAAGGGACCCCCAAGTCACTGAGTGTATTCTTGCTTCGATCACTAACTGTGCCAAGTTTAACTAGCAAAGGAAATAGCAATGATAAAATATTAGCATAAACATGTACGTTACTTTATTCAGATGTTATCTTTAAAATATGGGTTAGCTAAGGCTGACAAAAGATTGAATAAAAGTAGAAGAAAATTATATATTAAATATGTTTTACTGAATAATGTTAAAAGCAAGAAAAGCAGATGGAATTTTAACCTTGCTACTGTAAAATCAGTGCTGTAACATAATCCTAGAAATCCTCCTGCGGGATTAGGAACAAATATGAAAACTGGCCTAAATAAAAGAGTAATTTTATTTAAACTAGGAGAAGATGTAAATTGACATGTATTTGTCATTACATGAATGTTGATATTCCTTATTACAAAATGAATATAATGGGAGCTTTTAGATTACTCCTAGAATGTCACCGGAGTTCAATTACATAATTACAACTAAATTAAGATATCTGACAGTGACAAGTAATTTCAAATAATGGCAACAGAAGTGCTCACCTTAAGATAAGTTGTCAAGTCAAATGCTGAGGCAATTGCATTGCTACCTGTTTAACTGCGAGAACATTTTTATACCTTCTTTCCAGATCTAATTACTGTAATTCCAGCGTCTGCTCTTTTCAAAGCAATTGCTTTCCCCAGAAGAGTTTCCCCAGTGTTTCCCCAGCAAAGTCAAATGTGTGACAGGTGAGAAAGTTGCCTGTTCAAAGATGAAATGAGCAAAAGTGAGCAAATAGTCCTAACTTGTATTCACTGAACAGCTCTGGCCGCATTTTGTTTGCGGTCATCAGTCAATAATCACTCAATCCATACAAGTGTAGAAGGGTATAGCATTTTCTTTTAACGCTTTGTAAGGGAACACTGTCAGAATTACTGATACACATAGTTCCTGACTGCTGATGGATTACCTGACTGTATAGGAGCATGATACTAGAAACCTTTTTAGCTTTGGATGTTTGTTGGAATTCGTTTTTTCTGGCTGCGAAATAGCTCATTTGGGGAACAAGACATATTTATTTGGTACTCATTAAGTTATATGAGCTTGTGTTTTTTCTCTTCTGACACTGTACCTGTGCTAAGAACTACTTATATGTGTAAATAGTAACATTAATGTAATGCAGGTGGTCATTAATGTAGTGCAATGCAGATTTCAATCACTTGGAAATCTTTAAACGTGGCATTAAACTGTTTTCTTTGATGTGCTAGGTGGCAGCGATGGGAAAGGTACAGTGGGTGCTTATGTTGCAGCATAAATATTTCTAACATCTTCATATTCACTAGAAATGATCACTGCTTTTTATTTATAAACATCTAGAAATTCCATGTGCTTTCTCATGGCTGTGTGTAATAACACTAAAATAAGACACTGAAATTGGCTATATTCTTAGTCCTTTTTAGAACTGGAATTACTCTGTCTCTTGCAGATGGAACAAGCTTACTTAAACAGTGTTCCTTTGTCCTTTTTAAATTAAAAAAAAGAAAAAAAAAAGAAAAAAAAAACACCCAGAAAACCCCAACCTGAGTGCTGATTCTTCATTAGTCTAACATAAGAAGCAATAATTCTGGAGAGGGAAATAGTATAGACAGTCGTTTGGAAAACGTGAAATTTTAGAATTTGCTGCAGCTGAATGCATGTTTGCTCAGTTCCACCTTCTCTGTTAGTTATATTCCAGAGGTGAGGTCCTGTTCTTGCTACTAGTTCATTCAGGTGTTTGACTGGAAACAACCAAAACCAGAGACATTAGTGGCAGTTTTGATCTCCGAGCACAACCTAAAACTGTTGAGCATTTTTTAACAAAATGTTAAACAAAAATATTTTGACAAAATATTAAACCAAAAGAATCTTCTTTTCTTTTTTCTGCTTTCTTTTGTTCCACCTGAAATGCAGGGGAAGCAAGTCTATGTGAAATGATCCCCTAAAACTCGGCCAAACAGAACCTTTGCCAGTTGCACTGTTTGTGTTTTCTGAATTCTTCATTGAAAGGTTCCCATTTGCTTAAAACCGGGGGGGATGAGGAGGGCAGTGTCTAGATACAGTTAAGAGGCAAAATTTGCTTAACTAAAGAGAAAAGTTCTGCAAAGCATAGGGTAATTTTTTGTGACCCTAATAGATATGGAAACATTGATGACTTGTTGCTTTATGCTTCTCTCTCACTGTTCTGTCTTTTGGGGTTTTGTGTTTGTTGGCTGTGTCCTTGCTGCCATTCTGCGCTCTGTCAGAGGGCTGCTGCAGTCTCGTTAGACTAGTTCCCAGCTCCTAAGAGCCACTCACAACCACATGCAAAAGGGTGGGCTAAGAGTTGAAAATCGGTTTTCTTAAGTGCAAGAATGCATCCAGAAACAATTATATGTATTACACGTCAGTTGGAAAGATCTGGTGAATCCTTGTACTAACTTATGGTTGGAGACCAAAAACCTTCTCTGTAAAGTGAGAATAAATTCTGGCTGTACATTTGTTTCATGAGTTTGGCTTTAACTCAACTTCTTTGCTGAACATCCATCCATGCTCCAGATATTCTTGAAGCATTCATAAATCATATTTCTTCAAATTAGAGACATCCAGAGCAAATATGAATTGTGCTTTTGGACTAGTTCAGTATTGATTCACTAATACCTACGGCAGGGTACAAAACCCTGAAAATAAGTAGAGTAAAATACACCTTCAAGACTGTTGTCAGGGATTTAGCTTTTTAATGCAGGAAAGCCTGCTTTCCTTAGTTGTAGTCACTTACTTTATGGCAGAAGATTAGAAGCAGGTGCTCAAATATTTTTCTTGATTGAATAAATACATTTACAAATCAGCTATCTCATATGCTTCAGAGGTTGTTATTGTATGTGTCTACATAATTCAACAGTATGCCAAAAATATACTGCCAATTGGTAGATTTCAGTTGCCCCTGAGAGAAATAGTTTTAATATGATTGCCAATGGAGATGGGGTCTTAAAGCCAGTTCCCTGTAACTTCACTAGAATAAGTGCTTCCAATTCTTTCTCAGTGCAGGTGTTTTCATATGGTGCATCCAGCACATGATTTTATATGGAGAGAGGAGATAGACATTTACTGCTGTATCAAGTAAACCTTAAAGTAATCCAGACCTCGGACCTAGAGGCTTGTTCCTCGTAGTGCCTTTACTTGTCAGCAGCTGAGCTCAGAACAAAACCAGCTGAATCCTGAAGCAGGAACTCTGCCCAAGTTCAGATCCTAAGTAACCATGAAGAGATAAGATTTATAATCTGGTAACTGGTCACCTCGAATTGTATTATTATTGCCTGTGGTAATGTTGCAAGTGCTGGGGCTGAGAATAGCCTAAGAAAAATCATGTGATACTGATTTGATTCATGATGTACTGCATGGTTTTAAGTAATAGTACGTAAAGGTTAAAGCCTCTGAAGAGGCCCCATTCTGCACTAGGGGCAGACCAGGGTTCCTGCTCTGGCTTCCTGAGCCCAGCTGTTTGTTGCCCAGCTGCTACAGATACTAGCCAACCTGCAGTGAGATGTATATTCTGGCTTGTTCTCATCACTTAATAAGGTATTGATTAATCCCAATGTGGAATAGGGATATTCTCATATAAAAGCTCTTGTGAGAGCATATTCTTTCCTCTAGCTTCAGAGGGGAACTTGAGACCCATTTTACAGAGAGGGAAAGAGGGGAGAGGTTTGAGCAGAGTAAAAACTGGAATCTTTTTCTTTTCCAGGGTATCCCCTGTGAAGGTGTTCAGCTATGAGGTAATAGGGACTGAAAATGCTGGTTTCAGCCCATTAATGCTGCACGGTGTGGAGGCTGTATTATAGCTGAATCAGCACATTTCTTTACATCCTTCCCAGTAATTTCTTTCCAATTATTCTGACCCTTGTACAGATTTCTTTTTTTCACCATCCAAGGCAAAAACCATGTGTTCACTTTCTGCCACCCCAGCCTGTCCAGAGACAGAGGCAGAGCTGGTGTGAACCTCAGCCATCAGCCGGGGTAACTTCAGTCCCCGTGAAGCAGTGTGGGCAGCCTGTGTGCAGGATGCTGTGCTGGGAGGCACTTCTGAAGTGCCTCAGTAGTGTCGGTGCCGGCAGAGGTTGGAGCAGTACACAAATACAAGAGTCCAGTTCCTTTCCCCAGTATGCTAATTCCTCCATTTGTTATATTCATGCAATTATTTTTACTTCATAGGGAAGATAAGAACAACTGCTATTCATACTCTTCAAAGGGCTCAAATGAGAGGTGTTATGAAGAGGCAATCTGTAATTACAGTACATCTTCTCTGAAGCACAGGGTAGCAGGCACCTGAGCCTGTGCACTGCATCCTCCAGTCTTCAGTTACTCTTGCTGTAGGATCCTGTTTCTGTTGGTTTCCTTGATGCAATTTCTCTTTTATTCTTTCCCACCAACATTAATTGCCATTTTCTTGTTAAATAAACAGTGTACCTGATGACAGTTGCTGGCTGGATTATGCTGCTTGCAATTTTTTTTGTTTCTCAAGTTTTTCTGCACTGTGTTCTAGTATGGCACTTTCCTACCTTAACTTTCAGTCATGCTCACTCAGATGAGCTGAGAAGTACAAAGCAAATTCAACAATTTTACCTTTAAATACAAGGGAGTGAAAAATAAAATGTTTGTGAAAGTTCCTGAAAATGGCTTCCATTATTTCATGTACCTGCCTTCCTGCCAGGGACCTATACAACTTTTTTACAGGAAAGGCAGGGACCTATAAAACTTTTAAAGTTCAGGCCCCTTAATCTTTTAAGGAAAACAATTGTTAGCCCTAAGGATTGCTCAGTTGCACTTCTGAAAACCCCAGTTAGTTGTATAAAAGAACATCTTATGTTGCAATATGCCACTGAAGTGAGAATATTCCCCCTACCTCCTCAGGTGAAGTTAGCCTTGTACTGGCCCTACCATTAGAACTGAACTCCTATATTTTAAGGACCGCCCTTTGCAAGGGAAGGTGGATGTTTTGTGTGTGGTTCAGTACAAACTCTGGTAGAAAACATGCATAGTTTGATCTGCGGCAGAGATTTTGATGTTGTTATTCTTTGATAAACTTTCCTCTTGCTCTTATATATGTGGTCATCTGCATACGAGGTGGTACCCTTCTTTCCTCTCATATATGAAGTCAAGTAACTAGTTAAGTTACAGGTATCAGTAGTTTTTGACAAGGCTATCCTGGATCATTTCCCATCTGTATGAAGAGTACCGAGGGTGCAGTAACCTTCTCCCCTTCCCTCTCAGCCCCATCCACTTCCATGTCTTGCAGCAGTATGAATTTGAATGCTTTTAGCCCCCAAGCTGTGCATAAGCTGTGGTGGTGTACGTAAGCAGGCCCGTGTCTTCATGACTCTGTGCAAAAATTAGTATTTTTTCCTGCTCATGAAAGCACAGGGAACTGAATCAGTTTGGTAGATCAACATTTTGGGATACTATTTGGGAACTATTAAATCCCAGCATCTCCACTACATCTCGGGGTTTTCATGGGATATTGGTCTGAGTGAGTTTATGCAATTATTTACTGTTCAGCTGGAGACAGTGAGACCCTGGCTCTGAGATACGGCAGTAAAAATGTATTTTAAAAAATCCGAACAAACGACAAACCTGTGGTAGATTATCAATTTCAGAACCTCACTCTTTTTTGGCCAGGGATGTTATCATGGCAACATCGTGTTTGTATGTCCGTGTGTGTAGGAGTACCACACTTTCACATATTGAGCTCATTTAGACACATTGGTAACTTACAAAACAAAGTCCCACATTACAAAGAGAAGCAGTCAGAACATAAATGCCTAAACGATTGCTACTGCTTAGTTTTAATACTTCTGATTATGGGCTTGCTTCATGAGAATATTATTCATGTCTATATGGTAAAACAAAATTGCATAATCTATACCCATGAGGGGACAGAACTAGCGTTGTGTAGCCAAAATTAACTTGAGGGTTCCTGTTTTTTGATATCTTGTCTGTGCTCTGCTTGCACAGGGTTTTGTCCATGTAAATCTGGTCAAGTGCATTATATGCATTTATAATCTATTTCTATTTAGCTTTTAAAAAGTTATTCCAACTAATTATTGCAGGTTTCCTGTAATGAAATCTCTGAATTTGTTGCAGCACTTTTAGCTTTCAGGGTTTCCTCTCTCATGCAATTAGATGGCCCCAGACTTCATTATACAGTCTCTTGCAGAAGCTCCTGAAGGTTGGTAGCCTTGATACAGCCTGAGCTGTTGGCTCCCAACTGGGGATGAAGTGAATTTTGTTTGCTGCACATCATCTTCTGATTTCCCAGGCCTGGTGGCATTTGCTAGTGCTTAAGGAGTCTCTCTAGATTAGCTTCTGACAGCCGCTTCTGATGTTCTGTGGCTTTTCTCTCAGCTTCAGCTCTGCTAAGGAGTGGGAAAGGTTTTGACATTGTGGATTAATTGCAGTCATTCCACTCGCCGAGAAACTTAATTTGAGTTGTTCATGCCATTGCTGTCTTAACACTGAAGCTTTTAGTGTCCGGCACTCTTTCAGACAGACAATTTAAGCCTTTTAACTAGAAGGGGTTTGTTTTAGCAGCAGAGATTCTGCTTCAACCCTCTGGATCTATGGAGTGATTCAGTTAGTAGCTGTAATTACTCATGGCTGTGTGTTTACCAGAGCATATTGCACTACTCTGCTGTTTATACTTTGATGTTTATCATAGTTGCTCTACTGCTAACCTTTCTCTTGAAATAGCAATTTCTTTTTCATTTATGTTCACGTTGCAGTACATGTTTGTACGTGTGCATACCAATTCTTATTTTTTCTTGTGGCTTATCAAATTACCTCTGATCTTCATGTCACACTTCCCTGGCTTTCAGATTTAATCGAGATACATACACTGTTTCCATTGCTACTGCAGCTGCTGGTTTGCCTCCTTTTGCACTCTTGTAGGGTTTTGTCCCTCAGCATCCTTGCAGTGTGATCAGGGTTGTGCAGCTCTCAAACCCAGTGCCCATATGACAGCAGGGTACAGCCCTTCAAGGAGCAAAGCTGTGTTGACTGGCTCTGTTCATCTGAAATGCTACCCTGTCTTTTGCACTTCGTCATGCTAATGTCCCTCTGCTTTTTGTCAAAAGGTTATGTCACTGCTTTGCAGAACTTGTGACCAGACCAGAAGTTCTGCTCTTTTAGTGTCTCTGCCCCAGGGCAAACCCACCCTTCCAGTTTAGTACTAAAACCTACTCTCTTTGCTTACTTGAATTTCTGTGTTCAAGCAAGACTAACACAAAGTATGTGTATCAAAAGGTAAAGTCAAAGTTGCTAGCTGGTCATGTTTCCCATCAGAATTTCTTGAACATTTACTTTGTCTTTAGCACATAGTCTGGTCCAGAGACTTCTCTGCAAGTGTTTAGTGTCTCCTTGCTTACTTTGATTAGTGCCTTCCTGCTTAAGCAATGCAGAGCTTGGTTTTATTTGATTATTTATTATTAGGAGGTAGAATTAATGCAATACCCCTTTTCTAGCTCTATTAATGCTCACATTTTTTGTCTGTCACTCTAGAGGGGAGAGTTAAGTACTCAGAAATGGAAAGTGGCAGATTATCATGTCTCCAAAACCAAATCAGCAGATTTTGATCTTTATAAAAAAGGTTATTAAAGCTATTGCCAAAAACTGTAACACTTCTACAGACAGAATCATATTTTCCCAATTCCCAAGTGACAGTATTGCATTTTCTACCTTTTCTAAAGGGGAAGGGAGAGCGAAACAATAATGTTGTGGATTAAATGTGGAAGGTGAAGAGGTCTCCTAGTCTATCCTCCTGTCTCAAAGGAGGGTTGTACCGTCAGCATGGCAAACTCATTACAAGTATTATTTTGTCTTCAGTCCGCCAACGGACATGGAGAACAGATGATTTCTTTTATCTTTGTACAAGCCTTGTAAAGAGTGTTATGTTCTTTCAGGTTCCTCTTTGCTAGTCTAAATAACTCTAATTCTTTTGGTCTTTCCTTCTTTGTTATGTGATTTAGCCTCTGATCATTCTCTTACCTGCAGTATTTGTTGTTAACGCACATCTTTCTTGAAGCTGTGACCTAACTGCCACTGAGCACAGCAGAGGCGTGATTTCACAGGGCTGGCAAAGCGTATTCCTGTTTGTACTTCTGGTGACGTGCTTGTCGTCTTTGCAGCAACATGAGACCAGTCATTTATGTTCAGCTTCAGACCCACAGTAATCCAGCCTGGCCAGCTGTATTTGTGTGGTTTATTCTGGTGTCGAACTTGTAGCCCTTTGCATTTGTCTTTACTGAATTCCATCTAGTTACCTTCAGGCCTTATTTCAAATTTGTGAAGATCTCCTGCAGTCCTTTCCAACATGATGATACCTGTTCTGTTTGATCATCCAGCTTGGTAATAAATACATTGACCATGACTAGACCCGGGAAAGACCTTGGTGGAGTCCCACTTGATCCCTCCTGTTGTTTTGATGCTGAGCCACTGAGAATCATTTTTTTCCCCAGCTTCCAGAGGAGAATCATATGTGAGACAGGGCCAAAAAAGTATTACTTGGATAAAGATGTAATGCGTTCTCTGTTTCTCTCCTCCGCACAAGGATGCACTTATCAATTCAGTTTTATTCTATTGCAGTTTTGACAATTCAGTGACCCACGCTTGTAAGCATACATCATTGGTTGTTCCAGTACTTCCCAAGAACTGAAGTGAAAGATGAAAAAATTATGTGGTCCTGTAATCCTTCCCTCTCCTTTAGCTGTTTGTCCTTTCTGGGACAAAATAGAAGGTCCTGCCTTTGGTCTCCCAGTTTCCTGAAGGTAGGGAAAACACAGTGGTCACCAGTCCTGGGAAGCTAGGAAGGAAAACTTGATAAGAATATGATGGGAGACATCTCACACAGCCCTGTGTTTCAGATTGTCTATTAAAGACCCTGGCTGAGATACTGTTCTCTTCTTCCCCTTCTCTTTCTGTGCGGTGCAAAGAGGTGGTGCGTCCCCACCGGCATCACATGGCAGTGCAGGAACAGCTGGTCCAGACCCCTGGTTTGTGTTGATTACAGTGAGATACTAATGCTATATAAGAAGTCTGAAAGCAGGGGATGCTGACTCGCACTGTTTCCTTTGGCTAGCACCGCCCTCCCCCTGCCCCCCCCTCAGCCATGTTCTTTAATTGCTGGTATAGCTCTTGAAGAACTGCACCACTCTATGGCTTCTTAATGCTGGTCCATGCATTTTTGATGTGGGACTCTGTTTGGGAGTCCACACGGTCCATCCAAAATTACTAACAGGTAATTTCAGGACAACTGTAATACCAAGAAGATGGAGAATGCCCTTCCTCCTCTTCATTGTGACAAAAATACACCACCTGTGTTTTACAAGTCCTGCCTAAGTAATCAACTATGCGAGCATTCAGTCTGAGATCAATAACATTTTGTGGGATTATCACAGGGGTGTAATTCAATCGGCCATCCCTTAGGATGTATTCTGTGTTTGTGTTTCCCCTTCAGCTTTAACAGTTCTGCTTGAATAGATACGAATTTTATTTTTAGTCCGTTTGAACAATAGTCATTCCATGTGCACCATGGTAAGCCTTTCTCTTCAGAAAGCATCTGTCTCAGCATCACCAGACCCTTCTTCAACAGAAAGTATTGCAGAAAAAAAAGTAGATTTGCATAATACTTACCTGTGGCAGCACAGAGGCTAAGAAATGCTATCTTAATTTTCATTCATATTCTGGTGAAGAGGGTGCATCAGGGTGTAGCGGTGAAAGATACAGGAGTGAAGTAAGACTGTGTAGAAAAACAGAGCAACAACAACCTCCTTTTGAAAGCACAAACCACATGTTTCAATAAATCAACATATGTGCCATCAACAGAAAACCCAAGCACAGCACACTGCATGTAAGTGTTTTGGAGGAGTGGGCATGACTGAAAGTATAGAAGTGCCCTCCAAGAAATTCTGCAGCAGATGGCCAAGAGAAGAAAGGGACGTGTTTTCAGTGGGATAGACAGAGTGCTGGAGGGGGAAATAAAAAGTAAACTACTCTGTGAAATAGAAGTGCTTATTGTGCTTTATGCATTAGTGTTTGAAGAACTTGGGTGTTGAGCTGACTTAGAAGTTTGTTAACGGCTTGAAAAGTGCAGACCTTTGTGATTGTGATGAATCAGCTAGACAACTATCTTAATTAGTTATTTTGCTAAGCATAACTTCAAAGGGGACTACTTGGGCCTTTTTTAAAAAACCATGGTAGGCATGCAGAAAGAATATACCAATATACCACAGCAAAACTTTTAACATATCACACACCATAATTCCATGATTTCTGTGCTTCTGTTAATTCCCCATATATATATATATATAANGTTAATATTCTGTAGACTATTTTAAAAGAAATTAAATAAAATTGCATAAAACTTGATGGATATCTTTAGTTTTATTGCAAGGGGGTTTGTTTGGTTTCATTTTTTTTAAAGATAAAATACATAGATGATAAGCTGTTCTAGCATATTTCTAAAGAGGAGGATCTTATGCTTTACCTGTTTTCTAGAGCTGCAAGAGAGACTGTGGACTGTAACACACTGCATCAAATCCATCTTGCAAAGTAGCAAGCTCCAGGTAGTCTCTCCGCTTCAGAAACAGAGCATGCATGAGGCAAGATTTGATGCCATGTGATGCACTTGTACATGTGGATCCACATTATATCAAATTGCAGTGGGGGTAAATGCAGTCAGCGTGGAGAAGGGTGGAGACATGGGTGCATGTAGGGCCTGCAACAGAGATGCCTGTTTTAAGGAAAAGCTAGTGTGGGTTAAGAAAAATATATCTGCAGCATTTTCTAAACTGGATAACAGCATCATTGAAGATGAGTTTGTTCTTGTGTAAAGCTTATTTCTGAGAGGCTATTGAAGCTACTCTTAATTTATAACCTGTGGAAATGTTGGCTATGGAAGTTAGAGATTCCCCAGTGCTATAACTGAACCAGGTGTCAGGCTGCTTGGCAGATGTTATAGTGTCTGTGATTGATCAGTACAGATCAAATTGGGTACACTTGATGAGCCTGGTCTGCTGTTCTCTCACTGTTTATTGTCTCTTCCCCTTCAAGACCTTTCTCTGATGTATTTTGGGAGGGAAGAGCAGTTGGATGATGGGGGATTCAGGCAGGATTGTGCATCAGTCCCATGCAGGTTATTTTGTTTAGCAGGGAGAGTGTTCCCAAAACAGTGTAATAAAAAACCCCCAACTTCCTGAAGGTTAAAGCAGAGTTTTTAAGTATAATCTGGAAGGATTTCATTTTCGCAGGAAGACTTTTTTTCTTTCAAATATATCAAAGCAGCAAAGTTGCATAGTGTCAACAGATGTGAAGGATCCAGTCTAACCTCTAATTGTCCTTATCTACTAATCCTGAGGGGGATAGATACAATCTTCTGTGAAGCACATCTTTGCCGATAGACTTAATTAAAATGTATCGGCAAGTTAGAGACACAAGTTGAAGATGTTTTAAATGAAAAGCTGAGTCTATCTGGATGCCGAGGGGTTTCATTTCCTTGCAGTGAGAGCTTGTCACATTGCAGGGGGTTAGAATGGATGTCTGAGTTTTGAGCTACACCTGAATGCAGCCATCCTTTGACTGGTGAAGATGATGAGGAAGTGATGGGCTTTTGCTGGAGTGGATGGAGAACACCAGAGCAAGGGCAAGCTTTCTAAGGAAGCCATCTTGTGACACTAAATCTGTCTAAATGTCTTCTTGCAAAACTCCTTTGGGCAGACTTGGCTTTGGAGAAGACTTCAGAATATTTCTGAAGGGGTGGAAATGTCAGCCAGTTTTGTTTGGAAAGAATTCAGATATCTCTGTTGATCCTTCCAGCTCTCTCAGCTACTTCAGATGCCTTCAGGTTTTGTGACACGTAGACCCTGGCAGGGTGATGTCATTTTTCTCTTCCTTTCAATTGGGCAATGGCTTGTACACCTTAGAGGCTTCTGTTAACAATACACTGATCTTAACTACAGTGCATTTTGGAGTTAACTTAGTGCATGTACTGATGGTACAATATTGTGTTTTGTCTGCTTTAATATATCTAATGTGGTGACGTCCTCCTGTGCAGCAGGCATTGGATTAGCATAAGAACTCTATCACTGAGGGAATACTAAAATAGTTTTTATCAAATCTAGAAATCCAAACAAACTAGCAGAATATATCTGCTCTGGCTATTTATGGTGTTTACCTACCTTCTAATGGGGCGTATAAATTGAAATGCTGTCTGATAGGTGGAATTCAGGTTGAGGCTTGAAAAGATCTGAGTTTTAATCCTGTCTGCCCACTGTCCTGCTGGCTGACTTGCCATGATGTTAGTCCCATCAGTAAGGTCTGGGTAATGAAGACGAATTTCTAATGCAACTTCTTTGCTTGCTAAAAGTGTTCAGGGGATAATTTGTCTGAAGCCAGAATGGAGCTTACTTTAATTTTCTTCTCATCCTATTCTGGAAGTACAATACTTTGATAGTGACTATCAGTTTGATTATTTTATTTGTCACCAGTTAAGTTTTCTCAGAGCACTATTTTCATGCCTATTTCTTTCCCTCGCATCAACAGTTTTCCAGAAGCAACGGTAAAAAATAAAAAGGATCTTATCTGTGCAAGGCCTGTGATGTATAATACTTTTCAGACAGAAGCTCTTAAAGCCTGTTGGTGTCAAATATGTTTTCACACTTATACTGAGCTGCAAGACAATAATCCAGGCTTTTCTCATGGAATTGAAACATGATAGAGTTTGGGGGAGGCATGGCAGCTATGCAGATTGGGTATATGCAGCACAAAAGGAGCTAGTGTTTCATTGCAGGTTAATGTATGAATGACTGAAAATCTTAGTATGATCTCTAGCAGGGTGTGATGATGTTAATATAGACTACTTGTAGCTGAGCATATATCTGTCTGTCTGTCTATCTATCTATCTATCTATATCTATATATCTATATCTGTTCTTCCAGACCCCTCCCCCATTTTTATCTGCTTTTGCTGAAAACTTAATTCATACCCCCGAAACTCCGTAGTAATTTAAATAATTTATGTATACCAATTAGCTGCCTGGAAGATGCCAAAAGACATTCATTTCACCAACCCTGAAATTGTACTACTTTCAGAATTAAATCAAAGCACTCTGCAATATTAAGACCATTATAAACTTTCTAAGATAGTTAATAGCATAGAAAATGGAGTCTGCATGCAAGGCTCTGCATTTGTGGACTACAGAACCACTTTGAAATGCAGAGTACACACAGAGGCTTCATCCCTCTTGAATTCCACGTGCCCTCTCTGTTCAGTTCCAGAAATGGTGAGAGCAGTGAGCAGTGCTGCACCCACGAGAAGAGGGGATTCCTGTGTCAGAATACCAACTTGTCATTTTGCTGTCTTTCAGACAACAACGATAGGAATCACAGTGTTGCTGGATAAGTATAAAATGATGTGGTCTTATTTGAAAACCTGCTTTGCCTTTCATTGGCTCTAGCTGAAGTCCTCTGACTTCTACTTGTTTCTGGTTTACATTATTGAGAAGAGTACCTGACCCTTTGAGCTCTCTCTATACCTCATAAACTCCCATTTTTCTGTTGAGAGAGGTGCCAGAGAGCATCATCTGGGGTAGTGCTGGTCATAACTGAGCTGCATCTGACACTGTGTAGTGGACAAAGCTATCCAGCTAGTTTATTCTCAAATTCTACAGCTTTCTCAACCATAAACCTGTCCATTGATTACTGAGATAGAAAAGAACAGGATCAGCTTCATAAAGTAATCACAAGGGCTGCAAATCATCAGTGCACCATTGGCCAAAGAGAGTATGTGGGTAAAAGGGAGGAGAACAAACATATATAATATTGTCTCCAAGTACTCTCCCACCCCAAAAGCTTTTCATCTTAAGGATTTCCTGTGTCAAAGATGTGCTTTATGTAGTCATCCTCAATGGGTTTATCCTTCATTGTTGGGAGAGAAAACAATTCTTTCCTCACAGAAGCAGCGAGCAGCTTGGCTTGGCCAAGGAGAGCGGCAACAAAAGCCCCATAATTAGCCTTATAAAAAGTGTAAGTAGTGGTGCAGGTTCTGCCACCTTTGCTTCAAGCATTGTGAAGATCACAGTGCACAGCACAAAGTTAAGTGGAGCCCAGTGCTGTTTGTTTTATTAGGAGCTGTAGAAGTAGAAAGAACATAGAAGTAGCTGACTTAGGCATGTATATATCTTTGAATGCTGTTTAATTGAAGTTGTTTAGCACAAAACCTTTTGTTTAACAGGAAATCTTGGAGGAAGGATTTGGCTTAGTTCAATCAAGGACATGGGATACAGAGGGAGCTAAAGGAAAAGCTCTCTCATGACATTTCCATCTGTATGGTTTGGGGTTGTTCTCCCCACTTCTAATGAAATCTCTAGAGTCCATATTTTTTGTTTCATCCTTTTAGATTCTGGGGAAAAAATTCTAACCAAAACAGCTATGAATGATGTTTGCCCCTCTCCTAGAGACTTATCTAGTGTCTTGCTTTTGGCAAAATGCGTAACAATTCATACTGGTACTATGTGATAGGTTTGGGCTATTTCTGTCTGTGTCATATCTGGGCTGCATGGTGGATTAAATACAAATATCTAATATTAATTATAATAAAGAATTAGGAATTTAAATGCAGTTTATCTTGGAGAATGTTAGGATCCAGGCTGGTCATGGTGATTAATGGATGTCATTTGCAACAATAATCTAAATACAGTTCTGCTTGCCACGTAATCATTGTGTTGTGCTGTAGTATCATGCACCAAGATTCATCACAATGTAGTTTGTTTTTTTTTTTTTTTTTTAAGCCCACCTGTACTTTGAACACTTTGCTGCCAGCTTTATCGGCTGGGGTGTTGCTGAAATTCATATACAGGGCCCATACTTCATTTTTTATTTATTTGCTGTGGACCTGAGCAGTTTTCCATAAGGAAAGAGTGAAGGAGAAAGATTACTTCAGGAACAAAAATACAAAAACATGGAGATCCTGTCTAGTGACTTTTGGTTATAAATTAATAACTCAGCTGTTCAAATTTATTTCAGGGTGAAGTTTGGCAGCTTATCTTTCAGTCTTAGAAGGTGATCCTATATGCGAGTTCAATAATGCAAAGCTCTGGCTAGCTGCTGAGTAGCCAAAAAAGAAACGCAGTTTGTTCAGTCTTTGAGTTGCATCCTATAGTAATAGTGTATTTTGGCTTTTATAAATATACTGTCACCTGAATTTTATACATTAGAAAGGTCAAGATGAATAACCTTGTGCCAGGGTTTCCTTGCTCCTTGAGGCAGTGTAGCAGGCTGGACATACCACGGTACAGGCTGCACAGCAAAATCTGCCTGAAGAGCCTGTCTGACAAGGCAACACAAAGGTCTGAGCTTACAGACACCTAACATGCATGATCAATTCCTTTATAATGTAACTGAATCTGAGTGCTGTAAATCTTTCTAAAATCTTGCACAATTACACAGCTGTTGCGCTGAGGACTTTCAATGCATATTGTGCAGCAGTGTGCACTTGCAGCCCAGAAGGCCAACCGTATCCTGGGCTGCATCAAAAGAAGCGTGGCCAGCAGGTCAAGGGAGGGGATTCTGCCCCTCTACTCGGCTCTGGTGAGACCCCACCTGGAGTACTGCGTCCAGCTCTGGAGCCCTCAGCACAAGAAGGACATGGAGCTGTTGGAGTGGGTCCAGAAGAGGGCCACAAAAATGATCCGAGGGGTGAAGCACCTCTCCTACGAGGACAGGCTGAGAGAGTTGGGGTTGTTCAGCCTGGAGAAGAGAAGGCTGCGGGGAGACCTTATTGCGGCCTTTCAGTACTTAAAGGGGGCCTATAGGAAAGATGGGGACAGTCTTTTTAGCAAGGACTGTTGTGACAGGACAAGGGCTAATGGTTTTAAACTAAAGGAGGGGAGATTTAGGCTAGATATAAGGAAAAAATTTTTTACAATGAGGGTGGTTAAGCACTGGAACAGGTTGCCCAGAGAGGTGGTGGAGGCCCCATCCCTGGAAACATTCAAGGTCAGGGTGGACGGGGCTCTGAGCAACCTGATCTAGTTGATGATGTCCCTGCTCACTGCAGGGGGGTTGGACTAGATGACCTCTAAAGGTCCCTTCCAACCCAAAGCATTCTATGATTCTATGATTCTATATGCATTACTTGCACCAAAGTTGTTTACCAAATGCTAAAGTTCAGATGACCAAAGCACCCACAAATCTAAATACAGCCAGGTAGCTAAAAGAAAATGCATACGGTAAGAACTTGTAATACCTTAGTAAGTGAAATGGCATCACTGCCTGCCTTACTTAGTTGGGCGAGAGAGATACCCTGCTCTCAGCTATCGTTGTGGTGCAGCTTTGAGCACACAAGTAACTGTACAGTCTCCCCATAACTGAATTTCTCAATGTGTTTTGTTTCTTCAGTCCTGCCACTGCATTGCAAATGGAAATGATTCTATTTCTAGATGTTACTGGAATTATTTTCCTGAGTGAAGCTTTGTGAGCTGGGCTCCTTGTATCTCCAAGGAACAAGTAACTGGGAGGTTAGTTGTGCTTAAAGAGCTGACCACTCACCTGTGTGATGACCAGCAAAAGTCTCTAAACTAGGAATGAAAAAATCTGCCACTCAGGAAGAAATCCTCATCAGACAAAATTGCTGCTTGTTAAGAGGTGCAATATTAGCATATGTGGAGAAGAAAATGCTCCTCCAGGTATACATCTTAAATGTAAAGATGAGAAGAAAACTTTTCTTTTGTTTTCATATGAGAATTTAGCAGAAAGAACAGATAATATTTTGTGATTTACTAAAAAATCTTTCTTTTTCCTCTTGCTTCCACCCCCTTCTTTTTGGTATTTTTAAAGTGATATTATGAGGCTCTTTAAACCAGTTTCATTACAGTTAATTCCCCCTCTCCTCAGGCAGCTGCAGCTTTATGTACCAAATTTTTATTATACCCAGAAGCTTTCTGCATGCTAATAAATAATGGTGGTAAATTTTTATATGAAACAAATGTGGTTTCTCATTGCAGCAGAATGGAAAATAAGTCTTTTTTTTTTTTCTTCCTCTCCATGCATCTTTGAATTATAGAAATTAAATAGTGTGAAAACAGCATTCATTTTAAAGAGACATGGCCAGGTTAAAAAATAAGTTAAATTTCTTTGACTTATGCCCTTATGATAACTTAGATCATCATTACACAAAAGGTATTTGGAATCTTGTAAACAGATTTTTTTAATAATTTTTCATACAGTCTGTAAAGAGCATCCAGCTGTGCTTTCTGTTCCCGTTCCTGAAGTGAGTTCCTGTGAGCAGTATCAGCCTTCGAAGTGCCCCTGAGAGCAGGCAAACAGTCCCGAAGCAATGTGTGCGGCCACGGCAGGAGATTTACCTTTATCTGCCGTAGGAGGGAGGGAACTGGAGGGGGTGTTAAGGTGGTGGGAACAAGAAGAGCGTGACCTGAGGCTCATAATTTGAACTTTCTAAGAGCCTACCTGGGTTTTGAGGGTGCATCCCTGCACTGGCCCCAGGGCAGTCTTAGAGGTGGCTTTGCTCTGGTGGGATGTTAAAACTTGCTCATCTTTTTTGCTGATTTGCCAAATTATCATGGGCGCATTGTTATTAGTAAGTCTCAAAATGAGAGTTGTGGTCCAGCTTCTTGCATTGTTGCTGAACCACTTCTCACTGACATGAAGCATCACTTGTCGAAATACTAACCCGCCTGTGTTTGCCTGCTTGTCTCCTTGTTTTCAAAAACTTGCAAGAACCACAAGAGAGCTACTTTAACATGCTATGTTTTGAAATCCAGAATCATTTCACTTGGCTTCAATAAATTTACAGTTGTAGGGGGAGACATTTCTTTTGGCTGAAGAACATCCTTGAGAATTTCAGGGCAAGGCTGCTTTTCTTGAAGAAATTGAGTTAGAGAGGCTCATAATTGGAAAGGGATAGCTATTTAAATAGTCAATATAAATGGAACATAATTAACATTACCTTAATCCCTCTCCCGTGGTTCTTAAATCTACACATGGGAACCTCGAATTGAGGATGCATGTCCAAATGTATCTTAATTAACTCCTAATTAATTTAACTACTTAAACAGTTAATCCTTTCTCTCTTAAAATGAGATTTCACACTGCGGAAAGAGTAAAACCTTTCATTTGTCCATTTTATGTCCACCATGCTTCCTGACAACAATGCTGGAACGGTCCATGATCCCATCCAGCAGCAAGGCTGGGAAGCCAAGCAGCCGCTCGCGGTGCCTACAGGCAACGAGGACCCGTGGCTGTACCCACAGCGCTGACCCCGGTTCTGCGTGGGTCTGTCGCAGTGCTGTGCACATGCATCTGCTGCTAGGCCGAATACTTGTCTGACGGTGGGTGGGGGTTTCTTAGGCACAAATAGTAGAAAAGAAAGGTGAAGGTGCCAGACCTGTCCCTGAGGCCAGGAGGGGCAGTGGTGCCCCATCCCCACACCGGCGGGCTGGTATGGCTGCCCCGGCGGGGGAGGGTGCTGCCCCAGCTGCTGGAGCAGGGCTGGCGGCACACGCTGACTCCAGCTGCAGAGGCTCCCTTTATGTGTCTTTGTACGTGCAAAGCTCTAACTCTCTGTTTTTCCATTATTCTGGGATTAGGCCAAAGCTTTATTAAACTGCTTGTAGATGATTAAAAGGGGAATTGAAATGACAAGATGAAATCTGAAGCGTTCAGAAAGAGAAATTTTCCGTCTTTATTCTTCACACACTCCAGTTAAAATATTTCAAGCTAAATGTTTCTCTCACTAAAATAAACAGAAGGGAGCACTTGCACAGACAGGTTAGGCTTCGCTAGGTAGATCCTAGACCTTTTTTTAAAAAACGTTCTTTGCAATGCTCTCCTGTCTTTTTCTCACTCATTTGTGGACTACTACGTGACTTCCTTAAAACAGAATGGAAGAATCAGAATTATGAAACCTAATATATTAAAATGTTTTCATGGCTTCTTTAAAATCAAGTTACTGGTAAGAGCTGATAAGCACACATGTGAGCAGCATTTGCTCTAAGTGACTGGTTTCCAAATCTTGCTCATATTGCCAGCCATTTCCCAGTACTCATGGGCACTATATCTCCTCATCCTGGTTGCACATCTGTGTTGCTAAATGAAAGTAATCAGAGTCAGCATGAAAATTTAATAAGCTGCGTTCTGGCATTGGTCATGTTCTCAATTGTGTATTTGCTTTCTGCCTGCAGAAGTCCTCAGACATTGTCAACCAGAACAGCTCCAGTGTTTACAAGCACTGATGTTTATTAGCCTCAAATACCACCAACACCCTGTTGGTGGTATTCCGAAACCAGACCAGGTCTCTGAATTTGTCAGTGTATTGATGAGAGCCAGGCCCCAGCCTGGGAAGCCATAAACCTCATGGTCTTCCCCTTCCAGTCTGAAAATTCATATGTTTCAGAAGCAGAAAGATCCTTAGACAAATTACTGGAATTTAAAGCTTCTAACTTTAGCATGGTAAAGTTTTAAATAATTGCGTATTTTGACTTCACAGTAACTCATCAAGTGTGTAGTTGGTTGAATCTACATCCTAGGCAGCGTGTGTCTTACAGTGTGGAGCCCTGTGGCAGTCCCTGTTGCCTTTTCAGGAGAAGCAGAATAAAGACAAAAATGGGAGGAAGTTTTGTGCTTGTCCCATTAACCTTTTGCTGCAGGAACAAAGTTTTAAGGTTCCCAGCACCACTAGCTGGGCCAATATTTGGAAATTAGTAAGCTATTGTCTGTTTTCTAAAACTTTCCTGTCTTGTCTGCTGGGGTTTTAGCTCCCTGAATGTTTCCTTTGCTGTCTGGCTGGTAACTGCTTGTGGTTCAGCTCCTGCGTGGGAGTTTACAGAGGTCTAGCTCAGTTCTACGCCTGCTTTGGTATGTGCTACTGGTATATTTGGTGTATTGACTGTAGCAGAGCGATCTATCACTGTATGTGTGGCAGGCTTCGGTTTTAGCTCCTATTTTGTGGGGTTGCTTACTGCTTGGTACCAATGTGTTTGGTCTTTTGTCCTCCCTCCTCCCCGATTTTTATGCTTCTCAGTGGGACATAGAAACCCATGTCAAAAATCTTTTCATCTTCACACTGTGCATGTATTTCTGTTTGGTCATGCTAAGAAAGGCACAAGTGGTTAAGGGCAATTCCAGAAGGGATCTTCTCACTGTATTGAATAACTCGATGGGTACCTGTAGGGTTTCAGCAGACCACTGTAGCCTGCCAAGCAATGGGAGGGAGACCTGAACTCCTGACTGAAAGGAAAGGCTTAGCTGGAAGCCGTTTGCTTCCCTGAGTGCTACCGTGTCGCCTCTTAATGAAACAAAATCACTTTTTAGTAATTTGTAGTAAAACTCCCATCTCATTCCTAGGGGAGATGTTTTAAACAGTCTTCTACTGATTCTCTGAACACTTAAAACTGGATCAAAATGCTCCAGTGAGATTTGCTCTGCCCGCATATAGAATCTGAAGCTGCCTGCTGTACCCATGGCTGTGGATTGATGAGGCTTTGCAGAGCAGCCCAGCTCATGCTCACCATCCTCCAGAGCAGTGGGTGTGTGAAGCTGCACTTCCTTGCTGTAGAGCAGCTCAGAGCCAATTAAACCAAGAAGCAGCCAGCCCTCAGCCTGGAGGATGCTCGTACCACTCTTTGGAGGTAGGAGCACAGGGGAAGGTGAGGGGTGAAGAGCAACTGGGACAACGGGGAGGGATTAGCGGCCGAGCAAGTTGACTGAAACAGCTGCTCTTGGGGGCATCACCACAGGCCAGGTACAGCCTTGGCAAAAGGGAAAGAGAGTTCTTTGTAAGGAAATAAAATCTCCATTAGGTGTCTGGAAACAAACTATTGCTTTCACAGTCTTACTAACTCCAAAGAATCTAGAGTGTTGGATGGGTTTTCTTATTGTTTTAATTAACATCAGGAGCTGACATTTATTCGAATGAAGAGTTTCAGCGAGCTAACGCCCTCAGTCCTTGGCAGTGGTGCGTACGTATAAAAGCAAGTACCTGATTTATAGCTGTCTGCATTCAAAATGTTTGAGTGCAACAATTAAAGATGCGGCTGAAGAATTCGAATGAATACATAGGGACTTAAAGCATCTCTATTTCTGAGTCAGGGAGAAGTATGTAGGCTGTATTTAAAGAGACAGTAGTGGCAGAAGGGTGTTTTAGGCACTGTCCATTTACGTTAGTGTTCTGAAGACCCAGTTCTTGTTCAGCAAACCAGAAATTAGGACGTGAACATTTTTTTATGAACAAGAAGTCCAGGCACTATTGGTTGCTTCCATATATTGCTTGAAATCAGATCCACTTAAATGCTCAAGGTGTAGGTGCTGCCTTCCAACAACATATCTACGGAACTATAACCCATGCCCACTGCTAGCTCTCCGTTCCTAGAGCCGTAACCAAGGCTTGATGCTGTCAGCTCCCCCACAGTTGCACACTGTGTACTTCAGCAGAAAGCCTTCTTACACGAGCAAATGCATTTCAGTAAAGTTTCTTATGTCCAGTTGAAAATCTGGATGTGTATTGGAACAATATTTTTTGAGCAGTTTCTTCTGTGCAAATAGAGCTTAATTGGTACTTACGTTCTGCTTAATTATGCTTCACATTTTGGAGCAATCTGCTCAACTTAAACACCAGTTCTGTGAAATGGAAAGAAGTAATCCTTTTGGGTGATACTGTCTCATTTGGAAGTGATCTGTAGCGTGCTTATTTAACAGCGGTGTTTCACTCCTCAATTCTGCCTGGACCAAAACAATTCGTACTTTCTATAGTCTTTGCACAGGTGAATTGCCATAACGTCGTGGTGAGCTGTCCTGTCTGCTATTATAGGAGGAAAATTGCTCCCAAATTTGCTTCTGCTGGGGATGCTAGCATTGTCTTATAGTTATATGGCAAATTCTGTTTTACACACTGCTGTTTCCAAATAGGATGGCATGTATGTTAATAGACAAAACAAAATCTTCTTTTTTTTTTTCCCTTTTTTTTTTCTTTTTTTTTTCTTTTTTTTTTCTTTTTTTTTTCATAAATGTGAGCAAACCCACATGTGTTTTCAGCTTGGGAAAATAAATATTTCTGTTTCTGTTAAAAAAAAAAAACAAACAAAGCTTCATTTTAAAAAACAAACTGATTTTAAGAAATTGAAACTTAAGGCCAAAACTGAAATAACAACTGATTTTTCTTTCTTTTTCTTTTTTTTTTTTTTTTTTAAGATCTTTAGTGTGAAATTTCTGTTGTGTAGAATTCCAGTGTAGGTGCATGGCTATGAGCATACATATGTTACAGCTCTGCTCGTTCACTTTGTAGATCCCCAGTAATGAAGTAAAAATTTGTGGACGGGGTAACTTGACAGAGAAAAAGCTGCAAAGAGCTACTGCACTGTAAATAGACTGAGACAAACTGACCACAAGCATGGTGCAGGTGGAGATGGTTTCTGCCTGTATTACAATGAACTGTGAAAATTTGTGAGAAATGAAATTTCAAAGATTTTCCAAAATGAAGTTTTCTAAATCACAGTCAAAACTTCCACTTTGTGGAAAATAAGGGGTTCTTTTAATTTATTTTCCCAATCTGGAATGTCACCTTTGGAAGAGTGACATCTGCCACAAAACAATCTGAATTCCAAACAGCCTCAGTGCCCTGTTTGGGAGCTCAGCCAAAGCTGCCCACGCGTGGCTCAGGCACAGGGACCTTCTGCCCCTCCTGGCACACTCATGGCCAGGGCACCCACTGGGAAGCACCAGCCTGCAGCAGCATCTGGCCCTTGGGCGGTGAGGGACCCAGCGTGCTTTGGCTGGCCTCGCTTGGGGGCTGCTGCGGCACTCTCGTGTCTGCAGCTGCATTTAGATACTCCCACCAGCAGCCTGCGGCGACTGAGCACAGGCATGCCTTTGGGAAGGCACAGTGACGCTGTCGATGAGAAGATAATGCACACACACACACACACATATACGCATGCGCTCTCTCTCCAGGTGAAAAGTCCCAGTCCAGAATAAAGAAATCTCAGGTGAGGCTGCAGCTTTGTGATCCCCCGCAATCATGACCTCAAACACCGTATATGTGATTAAGAGTGTCCATTATAAGGGTTTTATATAGTTTGACTTGTGTTAGGCCTTGCACCATTGTCTATTCACCTTCATCTTCTGAATGTCTGCTTAGTTCTTGTGTCAGTTCTGCAGCCAGTGCCAAGTGTACGTAATCCCACCTCTTCAAAAAAGTGCCTCTGAGGGAGGAAACAACTTAGTTTTTAGACTGTAGTTAAAACCTGCCTGAATGCACAAATATAAAATTCTGGTTTTCCCATAATAACCCAAGGACAACATGTCCTTGAATTAGACACTGAACTAATTATTATTTCTGATTGCTTGGTTCCCCCACATTAGATATTCATTGATTATCGTTCTTCCAAAAGCCTTTTTCTAACTCAAAGCTAGAGCAAACCAACATTCATGGAAATGTGTGTAGTAATAAATCAGGGACTTAAGTGTCTGATTTGCTTTTCAATGAGAAAAAAAAACATTGGCAGCAATAATTCTTCTCAGAGAGAATAAGTCCATTTGTAATGCATTGTCTTGGCTCATCAGAGGTTATTTGATGAATAACCTATTCCAAAAAAGAAAAAAATTTAAGTTCAGTTACTTCGTTTATAATTCAGAAGTCTCCTATGACTATTTATTAAGTGTCCTCTGAAGAGTTTCTGATATTTCTTCTGAAAAAAGCATCACAGTTTGATGGCTTGACATATTCTTATGGTTTTCCTTTTCCCTTGCTGCTTTGGAATTGAAATCTTGCCTTGGTCCCGGCTCAGCCTGCATTTCCCAGGCTAAGGGAACCTGTTTAAGGCCAGTGACTTGGTGCCACTTTTTTGAGGAGATTGATGCCTCCATATCCTTTGTTTGCCCTCTCTGCACCTTACCAAAACATGTGTGGGAGACTTCCACAATTTAATTTTTTTCACAAATGGTAATTACTGATCTAAACTTTAGTCTAGTAAAAGTATAGTAATATGTTTAAGCTATTAGATTAATGCTGTGAGTAGCTGTGGTAGGAATTTTCTGCTGGGCTAGCTACCCATTAATAAGAAATGGGTCTTTTGCAGAACTGATGTTTGTTGGGATGTGGGGCTTTGTGCCCCTCACTGGACACGGGGGCTGCCCCTCTGCAGCTGCCTGCCATGTCTCCAGCTATTAGACTGTCAGGCGGAAGGGACATTTCATTGCAGTTAGCCAGATAGTAATTTTTCAGGAAATAGGATTTGCATGAACATTTTTCCATTTTCTGTTCTTCATCTCTATCCAGGACCAATTTAAAAAAAAAAATTACAAATGATTACCTTTAACAGTGGATTTGTTCCTCTACCCAGGTGTGACTGCGGGTATCTCAGAGTAACCTCAGCTTTGTCCCAGGCTCCCTGTGTGACTCTGAGCAAATCTCCTGACAGAGGGGCAGCTTAAACCAAATGCTCATAAGCCAGGGCTGCCCAGGCATGCCACAGCCTTGGCACACAGGAAAAGCTCCTCTGCTGCGCTCTGAGCACTCATTCTTGACAGCTAAAATGGAAAGAATGCTCTTTATGCTTTGTTTCCTGCTGAGTTGACAAACCTTTGGCATAGGAACTGTCGTACTATGTATTTGTGCAATGGTGGGACCCTGACTTCAGGATCACTGATATAACTGACAGAGACCAGGATCAAGTCAAGCTGCAGAAGGGGAATTATCCTCTGTGAGCCCAGCTGGGTAGTGTAAAGGTCTCAGCCATGAACATTATTGTTCTCTGTGATGATGCTCAGTGCTATCCAGATTACATTTCATTACAGCAGGTAAGCTTGTTATATTATACTTGTGCATATTAAGAAAGTACATAGACTCAAAATTTACTAAAGAGCTGTGCATGTCTTGGGTACAAAGACATCAGCTCTGGATTGGGAAATTGAGCTCAGATTGCTGAAGACCAGGACAGGGCTCTTGGGGGTATCACTGTATGTTCATCTTGTTCTTATTCTCTTCCCTGGGTTAGATGAAATTTTTTGGTCTGACCCAAGACAGCCATTCTTATATGTCACCTTTTCCAAGAAAAAAATGCTACTACAAAGTATGAATAGATTGATAGAAATGAGGAACACTGATTAGGTGAGAATAATGCTGAAAGGCTATTCCCAGGGCACACTGTGCTAGACTGTGAAGTGCCAAGAACTGCAGCTTTTTGGAATACCAATTTTTTTTTCGATCTGCAGACAGGACAGTACTTGGCTTTAGTTCTGCTGCTAGTTTGCACAGCAAATGATTCTTGCTAGCAGGAGCAAGCACCTACGCTAGATCTAGAGAGAGCCTGACTTTGCAGCACAGAAACAACTCTGTAATGTGAGCTCTCTTAGAGAGCCTGAGCAGGCGAAAGTCCCTGGAAAGGAGCAAGCCTAGTCACAGAATTAACGTGCCTCTATCATGAATGCTCATCTCCTTTTTGGAAATCACCCTGGATTGCTCAGCTTGCTCTATGAAATACTACAGACAACTCGGGACAAGTTGGTGGTGTTGCCTTTGAAAGAATATTAGTGACCACATTATATATTGGTTCATAGGAAGGATCCCGGAAGGAAATGGGAGACCTGGTTACCTGGGATATGGAGAAGGCTGAGGCACTCAATGACTTTTTTGCCTTAGTCTTCACCAGCAAGTGCTCAAGCCACACCGCCCAAGTCGCAGAAGGAAGAACAGCCCACTGTAGGAGAAGATCAGGTTCGAGGCCATCTAAGGAACCTGAAGGTGCACAAGTCCATGGGACCTGATGAGACGCATCCGCAGGTCCTGAGGGAACTGGTAGATGAAGTTGCTAAGCCACTATCCATCATGTATGAGAAGTCATGGCAGTCCGGTGAAGTTCCCACTGACTGGAAAAGGGGAAACATAAGCCCCATTTTTAAAAAGGGAAAAAGGAAGACCCAGGGAAATACAGGCCAGTCAGTCTCACTTCTGTGCCTGGCAAGATCATGGAGCAGATCCTCCTGGAAACTATGCTAAGGCACATGGGAAATAAGGAGGTGATTGGTGACAGACAACATGGCTTCACTAAGGGCAAATCATGCCTGACAAATTTGGTGGCCTTCTATGACAGGGTTACAGTGTTGTTAGATAAGGGAAGAGCAACTGACATCATCTACCTGGACTTGCGTAAAGCATTTGACACTGTCCTGCACGATATCCTGGTCTCTAAATTGGAGAGACATGGATTTGATGGATAGACCATGGATAAGGAAATGGCTGGATGGTTGCACTCAAAGAGTTGCGGTCAACGGCTCAATGTCCAAGTGGAGACCAGTGACGAGTGGCTTTCCTCAGGGGTTGGTATTGGTACCAGCGCTGTTTAACATCTTTGTTGGTGACATGGACAGTGGGATCGAGTGCCCCTCAGCGAGTTCGCCAGCAACACCAAGCTGTGTGGTGCAGTCAACACGTTGGAGGGAAGAGGTGCCATCCAGAGGGACCTTGACAGGTGGGCCTGTGCGAACCTAATGAAGTTCAACGAGGCCAAGTGCAAGGTCCTGCACGTGGATCGGGGCAATCCCAAGCACAAATACAGGCTGGGCAGACAATGGATTGAGAGCAGCCCTGAGGAGAAGGACTTGGGGGTGTTGGTTGATGAGAAGATCAACATGACCCAGCAATGCATACTTGAGCCCAGAAGGCCAACCGTATCCTGGGCTGCATCAAAAGAAGCGTGGCCAGCAGGTCAAGGGAGGGGATTCTGCCCCTCCACTCTGCTCTGGTGAGACCTCACCTGGAGTACTGCGTCCAGCTCTGGAGCCCTCAGCACAAGAAGGACATGGAGCTGTTGGAGTGGGTCCAGAAGAGGGCCACGAAAATGATCGGAGGGCTGGAGCACCTCTCCTACGAGGACAGGCTGAGAGAGTTGGGGCTGTTCAGCCTGGAGAAGAGAAGGCTCCTGCGAGACCATATAGCGGCCTTCTAGTACCTGAAGGAGGCTTACAAGAAAGTTGGAGAGGGACTTTTTACAAGGACATGTAGTGATAGGACAAGGGGTAATGGCTTTAAACTGAAAGAGGGTAGATTTAGATTAGATATAAGGAAGAAATTCTTCACTATGAGGGTGGTGAGGCACTGGAACAGGTTGCCCAGAGAAGTTGTGGATACCCCATGCCTGGAAGTGTTCAAGGCCAGGTTGGATGGGGCTTTGAGCAATATGGTCTAGTGGCAAGTGTCCCTGCCCATGGCAGAGGGTTTGGAACTAGATGATCTTTAAGGTCCCTTCTAATCCAAACCATTCTATGATAGCTGTTCCCTGGGGTTCACTGTGGTTTTCACAGGCAGTATGGTAGACTAAATGATTTCTACTCTCTGCTAGCTGGGTTTTTCCCTGTTGTACCAGCCCTGAGTCCAGCTCTTTTCTGTGATTACACTTTTCCACATGGCTGATTCATGGCTCTTGTTATAAAGTCTTGTGATGGAGCATGGCATGAAAGGTGTCTGCTTCCCTGCTTGGGAAGCCACGTGTCCTCTTTTCTGTATAAGGCAATGGATGTATAGACGTGTGCATACAACACCAACCATATTAAACCTGGTTTGTTATACCAGTGCTAGAGTCAAAGGAAGCTTGGTGGCATGTGCTGCCAGTAGCTCTGGGAATATGGTGAAAGAATCTGGTGCACCTCCTTCAGACAAGTCACTGGTTTTTATGTTTATTTAATCAAATGCATGCTTGCCATCGGTTCTTCCTGTTGGTCATTGTTTGGCCTCATCACTCTGTTACTCTTGGCTGCATTCATTGTATTGGTCTTTGAAGTACTTGGAGCGGTTTAGAAGCAAATACTTTAAGCACTGCCTAAATATCAACCTAGAAAACAAGTCTTGGGAGAGTCCTTGCCGTAACTGGAATGGAGCTTTTTCTTATGCAACGGCACAGAACCAAAGTACAAAGTCAGACCCATTTGTAACAAGGGAGATGCATTAACTGAGCGCTAATGAAGTTGAGGGGACTTGCGTGGAGCGCTGGGAGAGCATGTCTGGATGTATAAATGTTATGATTCCTATTTTACTGATAAGTAAATTGCCTTTACTTCTTCCTGTTCTGCTGGAGAGCTACTGAGGTGTAATTCATTTCTATGGCAGGGCTGGAAATAGATTCATAAGCAGTTGAATGCTGTGAAACGGCTCACCTGCATTATGGTGAGCAAATAATGCTGCCGATGCTATTGATGATCATGACTTGGAGGTTGAAAGAAGCTATCAGTGCTATCAAGCAAGATAGCTTTTAGGTTGTGTTGCAATTTGTGTTAGACATTCGTCTTTCTGAGTACCTGGGCTCTGCAGTCCAAGTCCTGCTAAGGATGTAAGAACTAATTTGCATAAACTGTTTTGTGTTTCCAGCAAAATCCTGCAAATTCCACAAAACTCCTCTTTCAGGGGAACAATATATTCTAATGCTTGTTTCTTTGATTCCCCTAAAGGGAAATGACTTATTGTGAATTCTGCTGTGAAGCCATTAATGTGCTGGGAGGATTTTCTTGCTGGGTTTGAGGTTTCCTGCTGCAGGGCATCTGAGAAGGAGCAGAGAGTTGGATTTTGGGGTTGAGTTGGGTTTTTTTTGGGGGGGGGGAATGCTTCATCATCTGTCCCCTTGCAATCCTACAGTTTAATTGTAGCCATGACTTATTAAGTGCCACTTAGTTTTTGAAAGGGATTGATTGATTGTGGGTTCTTGTCCTTGGATTAACTCTTCAGACAGGCTTTTTCAGGGCCTCTATGGATATAAAATTGTGTTTGAGACAGAGTAGAGAATCTCCTCTTCCATGAAGTTCATTACTGATGGTTGGGAAAAAATTGTACAAACTGAAGCTTGGATTGCTGTCAGGGCAGCTAAAGAATTTCCGGGAAACAGCAGAAAACATTGCAAAACACACAAGCAGTGTTGGTGGTAGTTTGTACACAGCTCTAGGCAATGCCTTTGCCCTAGCTCCAGCCCAGACCTGAGCTCTTGAGGTTGAGCAAGATGTGGATGATTTGCAGCACTGAAAACCGTTTTCCCAAAGTGCCTAGTGTGCGTGTACTGCTCTGCACATGGTGTCTGTGCCCCTCGGCACACCCCAGCCCGGCCACCTGCTGGAAAAGGTATTCAAGGAGATATTCCAGGGTTTTAGTGTGGGAATGAGCACATGTCTTAACTCATTAGACACTGCCTAGAGCTGTGTCCAGACTACAGCCAAATGAAGAGACTGCAAGCTATGTACCCATCTACTGAAATAAAATTGTGTATACTTGGGGGAGATAGCCTTTAATACCGCAACAAACCACACAAAATAGAATTACTCTCAGAATGTGACTGTATGTCAGCCTGAACTGTCTTTTGTGCAGAGATGTTTGAAGTTGAATTGAAGAAGTGATGCTGAATGTATTCACAATTTCATATTAACAGAGTAAAATGGAAAGTGCTGCCAGGTTCTGTGGCCTGTAAAATGTATGTACTGTAGGGAATACATTTGTTTAACAAAACACACAAAAATTATTCAACTGTATAAAAAGTTAGTATATAAATATTTTTAATTTTTTATTTCTTTTCAGTTGGGAATTGGTGTGTTACCAAATGGCATTTCAGTATCTTGTTTCAACACTAAGTGATGTACTATGTTTCCTACAAAGCACGAAAATAATCAAGAGTACACTTCTCACTTTCTAGTGTGGGTAGTATAACGTGAAGCTTTATTTGTGGTGTAAATTGCTGTGTTATGACAATGCAGGAAAATGTGGCTTTTTAAACAGTAAGGAGTAATGCTGACAAATGGAATGTGCTCATACTGTGCTACTCATAAGATCACTCAAAAGTGAGTAAGATTGAAGTGTACAAAAAAACCAGGCTGTTCATCCCGAGAGGCTCTTTGTACGAGTCAGGACAGGTGGGGCAGAGGTTTAAGCAGGGGACCGTGTCCAGCTCAATGTTACCAGCCAGTGGTACCTTCAGCAGATGTGAAGGGAGTGCTGCTCAGGTCTGTAGAGAGAGAAAAGGTTCCTTTCTGTGAGGTACAGGAGCTGGAGCAGCTCTGCCTGGGAGCCTGCGGTGGGAAGAGCCTTTACTGCTTCCAGTGCTGCAGCAAGCATGCAGCTTGCCCCCCACTGCCACTAGACAGGTACTGAGATCTTTTTCTTTCTTTCTTTTTTTTTTCTTTCTTTCTTTTTTTTTTTCTTTCTTCTCCCTCCCCCCAACTACTCAGAGAAGCAGCAGATCACATAATTTGAGGAAGTTTTTCAACTGACCTAACTAGAGCCTGCCAAGGGCAAAGAAGCTCCTGTTGTAGGCTTTTACTTGCCTCCTTCATAAGAGATGTGACACAACTGCAGGACAGTTGTTCTTCCACTGACTCTGTTAGGTTTCCGAGAGAAATGTAGTTCTCCCTGAGGGCAGGGAGGTTGTGTTGGGGCTCCTGTAACTTAGAAAACAACGGAGCTGGCTGAAAAAATTCTGGAGCTAAGGACCCATCCCCTCAGTATGTTTGGCAGTGAGGGATTTGTGCATAAGCCATTTTATATCTATTCTATTGAATTCCTTTAAATTCATTCTATTAAACAAACAATTAGTCTGGTTTTGAGTCTAAAAAACCTGCCTTCTGATTTTGAAAGCCTTCTTGATAGAGACCTAGACAGATGTACCTCTGGCCAGCTCAATGCCCCATCACACCCTACAGCACTCTAGTACTCTGGTTTCCTAAAAGTAGGACAAAAAGGAACCTTGTACCAGAGCTCTGTTCTACAACAGGATTGGGTTTTGCATTGAAATAAATACTACCTGATGTGTTTGTTTTCTCATATAATAGGAACCAAGTCAAACACTAATGTTGGGGTGCATAATGGCTTCCTGGCCAGCACAATTGGAACAACACAAAATCCACTGTTGTTCAGACAGTTTCTGAACTTTCAGAGGACTGGGCATGGGCACAGATAAAAAATGCTGCCATGCGGCTGTTGCAGGGGAAATGTAACCATCTTATTAGCATGTCACTGCTGAAATAGGATTATGCGGCTGCAAATTCAATCTTTCTTTCCTCCATTTTTCTGTCTCTGCTTCCTGCATCTTATTTTGGTACCTGCAAGGTTTGTGTTTGGTTTTCCTTCATCTTTCTTTAGGCTACAAAGGAAAGAAAATATTTTAAGTCAAATTACATTGAAAAATGCAACTGAATTTATATGGTTTAAGTAGAATCTTATATCGTGTTCCCTACTACAGTTCTGTTGCAGCTCGCCCTGGTCAGGTACAGATGGGCAGCCCCATTCCACACGCACAGCCTTGATGGTTTAGTTATGGCATTACCTGCTGTTTGTAAACAAACAACTAGCATGTTAGAAATAATCCTCAAAAATGATGAATTGAGCTTCTGCCAACTTCTTTTCCTTTTCATTGATCTGTAGTTGCTCAGAAATTGCTCTATTTTGCTGCCCAGACAGTAATCCATAACCTGGAATTTTTAGGGGGGGGGGGGGAGGCCNNNTGACAAAGAATCAAGTCCTCAGTAACTGCTTCTGCATGTTTTAGGAAGAGGTTTTATAAGTGGTGGTAGCAACCTCATAGTTTCTCCTATTTGTACTATTCAATATGCTAAAGAGACATAAGCATATGAATTTGAGATGATGATTAAGAATTTTTCTGTTGAGCTTATTGAAAAGTACCATTTTTCAAAAAAGTACAATTCAGTGTTAAATAAAAAATATAGACTGTGAACTAAAAACTTAGTTCTGATTTTAATAATCTGGAAGGGAATTAATTTTCAATTGAACCGTTGAAAGCTGACTCTGAAGTTTTTCGTACAATGAAAAAAAATATTTTTTTACAAGAAGCTTTTTTCTATTTCTCTTTTTTAAGGGCTTTTTTCCTATCTCTGTAAAGAGGAAGAGAAAACTTTGTTTATATCCAGAAGGTATTACCTATAGTCTAAGGTTTTGATAACCCACAAGATTACCCAATACAGAAAAAAATAGATAATCTTTCTCTTTTTTTGCAGCACATCTATTGTCTTCCTGTTATCTGTTAATCATCTCTGATGCATCTTCATGTTTTTAAGCCCAGTATTTACACTGGGACCTCTCTATGTATTCTAGCTCTTTTTATCCATTGATTTCACCCTTACTAAATCAGGACACTATTATCATGCTTTCTCTAATGACTGCATTTACATTTCTTTGTTCTCATCAATGGAAATGAGCTTGCAGCTAGTGTTAACATGAAAATTTAGAACTATGCTTATTAGACCTGAAGTGCGAGACTATTCTTTCCTGTCCTCAGGATACCCCGCAAAGTGGGATGTCCCTGGCAGTGGGTGCTCTCATGGCTAATGGTTCAACACCTTTTGCTTCAGCAGATATTCAGAACCTCTTTAAGCAACCTGCTCATTCTCTTTATTTGTTGCTAACCTATCTTGGTGGATCAAGAAGATTAAAAAGTCTTGTGATTACAGTGTATGTGGTATAGCAGAGTTTATTAAATTCTACTTGGTTTTATATGCTTTCAGTTAAGGTCCTAGTACGTACTGCTCTGTCTCTAGTATGTGTTGTGGTCTACGTACATAATTTAAGTCCATGGTTTCTTGTAGGCACTTTGCTCTTGAAACCAGCTTCTCTTGGAAGTATTCTTGAACTTTCAGTTCAAAAGGGGAAAGTGTGGAGGTTTCTGTAGTTGCTAATCTATGAATGATATCCCTGTGTGAGTAGTCATTCACTCAGGATTCAATTATGTTATTGATCATCTCATGTGATTGTCCTTGGTATCACCATTGCTCTTGCGCTGCAGCAGCCAACTGGAGCATCTGCTGTGGTTTTCTTGTGTTGGTCTTGGTTTTTCCTTGAATTGTTCCTTTCTCAGGTTGAGAACAGCTGAGCCAGAGATAGCGAGGCCAAGCACCAGACTCAGCAGTACTATCTGACCAGGCATTTTGTCAGCATGTAGGTAATGCTGTTGGAAGCCATGTTCTGATATTTACTTCTACCTGTTTTGTCTGTGGTCAGATACATTAGTAAATTCTCCAATGGAGAGTAAATTCTCTCTGTTCCTGCACCAGTTTAACATCCCATCCCAAAGATCCATCAAGAGCAAGCTAAATTTCTAACGGTAAAAGCTCAGAGTGACAGTAATGAAGTGAGGTTCGACCCCTCCAACAGCTTAATGCTGTTACAATGTGTATCAGTCACATTCTCTAACATGCCAGAAAAAAAATGCATGTTCACTTCTGAACGTTTTATCTTTTTTTTTTTCCTATTTAAGGGAAAAGTATTGAGCATGAGGTTTGTTTAAATGGCTTTAAAGCATTTGTAGCATAAAGCATTGCAGGTACAGGCCCTGAGTTGGTCACAGCTCGCTCAGGGGCACCACGGGATTTTGCAGAGATGGGCTGCTGCAAGATTTAGCTGGAGAACAAGGTCTCAGGGCTCTGTCTACCCACAGAAAAACAATGACTGGTGCAGCACGTGCAGTGTGAGCTTAGACTATCTTCATACCCTGCTTTTCCTGTAACCCCCTCTACGGAGAAACACACTCCAGTGAGAATTGCTCAGTTTTGCTGCCTACTTGATCCTAATGTCCATTGGGGATATATAGATGCACTGTCTGTGGGACAAAATCTGCTGGCTTGGTGTGTGAGGAAACCAGGTGGTCTCACTGGTGCTTCCCAGGCAGCAGCAGCAGGAGGTGAGATACTGTAGAGCCGATAGAGTGGTGAGAGGGCATTTAGGAAGGTTTGGGCAGCTGGAAGCACAGACTACATGGAAATAAAGGAAACGGGTGATGCCAAACGGACTGAGGGCAGGAGCTGCCGGGGCTGGAGGTAGGGTCAGGGAGTCACAGATGGCAATATTATGACCAAAACTCTTGTGCCTTTTGCAGGTTATTGCAGACCATATTGTGTATCCAGTTCTCCAGTAAAAAGAAACTGATGCCATGAGAAGCCATATACATATCTTTAAATATATATATTTTTTTTTTACTTTTAACCTAATTTGCTAATGAAATTTTCTCCCAGGGGACACGAGGATAGTACAAAATGACCATGTTGCAAGTGAAGTGACTGCAAAGAGCACCAGTTAGTCTTCCAGACCACCTGAGACTTCTTCAATCTTACTAATCACTTTTTTCATTTCTACAGCTGTCAGAGAGCTAAGCTGTGAAGAGGAAGCAGAAGGCTGTGGGCCCCTCTTGTTGCCTCTCAGCACACTTCAAAAATTGCATGCAAAGTCCTCCTTATCCCTTACCAGAGTTGCTAGGATGACTGCTGCACTGTTCTCTTGCTGGATGCATGGATACTCGCATGGGTGCATGACTGCATGCATGCTTCCCTTCACGTGCTGCCCCAAGTTTCATGGTCATGCAGGGGACAGTAAGCTCTGACTTCCTTTACTGTCCCTTGGGGTAAGGGAAAGAGGCAATTCAGAAAAAAAACATGTAAAATACATCTGGAAACAATCTTACAGTCACTGGGAAAGGGGACCCCCCGGCACTTGCAGAACCTATCCAATGTCCCCTTAAAATTAACAAACGACAAAGTTGTGTATGGTTGTCACTTTCTTTTTGTTAAATTTTTTTCTTACTTTTTTCTAGACCCCGCACGATGGTTTTACGTGTATCAGAGAGGTAAAATTTAAACCAGTTTGACTCTATCGGTCATATAATTTTTGTAGCAAAAGTTTTCTTAAGCCAGGAAACAGGTTCCCCCCGGCTGAGTTTATTTCCACACTGGCAGCAAACAAAATTATAGGTACTTGAAAATTGCCCTGTTCCTCGGTAAGGCTGCAGCCTAGGGAGCATCCGAGTCCCCTCTGATGGAGGTTGAGCTTCCACGCAACCTCCAAGTCCTTCTGTTTGTGCAGTGCTCTATCGCATGACATGCTGAGTCAAGTACTTAGCAGTTCAGGTACTCTCCATGTGAAGTCAGATGGTATCAGTGGGAATATTCCAAAAATCATCAGTGAAGCAATTTTCTAACCCTTCTAGTGAGGTTTTCACCTTTGAACAGCTGCTTGGAGGAAAGCACTTGTCCCAAAAGCACATTTCCTGCAGCATCCCCATGGAAAAGCAGACAAGGACCCAGCAATCTCTCAGTGGATTTCCACCCGTTTCGATGAGCTGCTTCCCTTATAAATGTTGCTACAGACAGGTGGGAATGTGCAAGGGAAATAGAAAAGAAAATGCTGTCCCAAGTAAGGTCCAGTGCACTGGAAGGACACCCTGCTGTCTCCTACCCTGGTAATGGCCAAAGCAATGCTATTTGTAATGATGAGTAGAGTTAATAAGTGTCTGCAGAAACATTTAAAGTCAAATTTGACATTGTGTAGTTCATGTTCAAATATTTTTTCCTGATGTTAGTTGTGTGCCAGAAAGACATTTTGGAGGTACCTGTGGCCTCAGGCTATTCCTGCACCTCCTCTTTCAGAGTATAACCTTGTTCTAGTTTCCCTAGGTACAACTGTGAAACTAATTAAAGGAGCATAGAGGCAGAGGAAAGTATTTATACATGACATTTTGCATAGATCATTGCAAGGATTAGCCAAGAAATATTAAAATTCTATTGTAATTTTTTAATCTCAGTATTTTATTCAGTGTTGGGTTTTCATGTAGCTTTTCTTTGCAACTGGTGGTGTTCTGGGTTCACACAGGCAGAACACCCTTGCTAAGCTTGACTGTTTGTGTAATGAATTTGATGTTTCAGATTTAGTGGTGAAAATGGAGCTGAAAGAGTCAAAGAATCATTTCAGGAAAAGGGAGTGGATAAGGAGACATCAATTCCTTTTTGGTTTATTGGCTGGAGAGTCCCTTTGGTTTGGAAATTGATCTCTCCAGCCAGGCAATTATATTAATAATAATAATGATAATTTATTAATAAAGGACTCTTCAAGTTCAATTAAATGTGTTTAATATTTGATACTTCAGTAGGTATCAGTGCCATTGATGTTTGCCATGAGCTGATTTTAGTTAACCTTTTTTTAGGATTCATAGAGGTGCAGATACATGTTTTTAAGTTCTACCTGAGTTGTCATTCTGGGAAGGTCAGGGGGAACAAGCCCACAGGATTCTTGTTATCTGCTGTGTTTGTTTTGTTGATTTACATTTGCCAGATGGGGTTGCTTAAAGGCTAACATTTAGATTTTGTCTTGGTGGAAGCACATGGAACTGCACAGAAATATTTTGACCATTCCAGATAGTGGAGCTGTACTTGGTAGCTGCCTTTGCCCCAGGGATCTGGAACCACAGACCTCAAAGGACTTCACAAAAGCACTATTTCCCACAGCTCCCACTTACACCAATGGTGGGAACGCTGAAGCCAATGTGCAGGGTCTGCATCAGTAATACAGCTCTCGCCTGACTCCCATTCCCATAACTTTCTGCCGTAATGAGTATTTATGGACTCAGGCCTTTAGTTATTTCTCTTCATGAAATTTTCAAATATTTGCAGGTGGTTTCCCATGGGCAGGATCCGTTTCCTATGAGATCTGGCCAAGCAAGTATTCTGTCTGGAGATTAATTTCAAAGATGTTGTGGATAAACTAGAGTTAATTTTTTCTTCAGGTCCTTGCTCCTAAAATATAGCTAATGTTTTTTTAATAAAAATAAGATGCAGTCTAATAATTCTTGCACATAATTTAATCCTCTTCTGCTGTATTTGTAAAATTACGCATTTCATCTAATACTTGTCAGTTTTACAATTAACACTGGGCACATTAGCTGTATTTCACATCTTGATTTTTTTTCTTTAACAGAAAGTGAATTTATTATAAGCAACATGTTTTCAAAATCCTCCCATTAGCCATGGAGCCTGGCATTACAGAGTTTTGCCTTGCAGCCTTTGGAAGCCGGGGACAGGGTCATTTGCATTTTTATTAAATCATCATTTACACCCTCCCTTTAAACTATGTTTTAGGCCTTGGGTCGTCCTTGGCCAGCCCTAATGATATAATGAGGCATCACTATAGCTCATTTGCCAGGCACACAGGTTGGAAATGCTGCAGTATTTTAGGTGGCTGCTGGGAAAGATGTTTGATGTTTCTTGTGTTTCACAAGCGAGTTTGGCCCAACGAAACTAACCCTGTGCTTTTGTGCAAGACGTTGCTTGTGTAGAGGCAGCTGCCAGCAAGAGGAAGGATGGGCAGGTTGATAAATTTGGGCCCGATGGCTGTTCAAAACCAGAGCCGAGAAAGCAGCTGGTAAATAACACACAATTGTTTCCTATTTTACAGTACACAAACACAACTTTGGCATTGTCTGTGACCAACTTAATCTGTTCCACTTCTGTGGAAAGGATTGTTGGATCTGAAGAATATTGATTAGGTGTTTTTGTATGGGAATAGGTCGCTGAAGTGAATACTAGAAGGTGTGCTGTCAACAGAGGATTTTAAGACTCTACTTCTGCGCTGCCTGTGGCACATCGTCTGCCCTCTCCTGATAGTGCTGGCAAGTTACTGACTGGGTCTCTAACGGGAGTTGCACGTTTAGGAACTGGTTTGGGGCAGTGCCTTAGTTTGTGTAGCTGTCCTGGATGTGCATTATGTTACCTGTGCATTTTTAAGATAAATTGACAATGGAACAGTGTTTTCCATGACATGGCAGATAAATGTGTCTGTGTCCAATGGAACGGAAAGATCTGGAAAAGTGAAATATTGGAGCAGGTTGTTTTCCTTCAAAATCAATAGATTTCTTGTCTTTACCATGGGTAGGAGAAGGACTGAGTCACTCTGCCTGGTCTGTGATGGAGAGAAGTACCCAGCTGTGGTTGACAATCTTTTTTCCTCAACGATGAAGCAATTTTGTCCATAGGCATGTAGATGTACAAGACAGCTTTTACATGAATGGGCTTAAATTACTCCAGTTTATCACTTGGAGAAATGCAAATTCTCTTCAGCAAAGTTTACAGCAGTGAAACACAGGGCCATTTGCAGGCAGTCTAAGTGTGGAAATCTTCAAAGTGTAAAGATAACAAAAGGTAAAATTAGAAGAAATATGAAAGGATGTATAAACCAAGCCTCGTTAAGTAATTTCCAAAGTGTATTCAGTTAAAATATTGATCTACTCTAATGAAAATTCATTCTCTGCTTTTGAGCAAGCAGCAGAGAAATGAAATACAATATCTTTCATTAGCAACAATCCATAAAATATGCATGTGCATGCAAGTATGTCAGGATTATTTTTCTTTGTAAAGTGAAGCCACTATTTATTTTGTTTGATATACAAAATCTGCCTATCCTATGTGCTAAGCAAACAGAGATGATGTTTTGCACAAAAATGCAAAATTAAATCATTATTATAACCTGGACCTACTTTGGAGTAAGATTACCACAGGTGCTTCTACCAGACCCAGACTTCATACCCTGCTATTAAAGCAGCCATAAAAATATGGCCAGAGGCAAATTCTATATCAGAAAGTGCTACTTCCCATTCCTCCAGTTTTAAACACATTGCAAGAAAAACAGCTAAGCAAATGCACAAGCATGTTCTGCTCCAGCTAAACAGTGCACATGATCTTCAGCCTAGGACACAACTCACTGCAGCCGTCTGACGTGGAAGGGATTAATCCAGGGATGATTTCAACAAGTGCTGGAGCTTAAAAAAAGAAAAAAAAATTTCTCATTTATCAGTACCTGCAAGCAGGAGAAACCTCCTGCTTTAGTTACTGAGTCTACCTAATTGGTAAGCACAGATAACCCAACAAAAAAAATCGTACTTTGAGATCTAGAATAATAAATTTGGACCTATTTGCTAGGGTGTAGTGCTCACTAATCAGCTCTATGGTACCCAGACCCTGAGGTGGGTGTCTCCACAGAGCAGGGCAGGGCTTAGTTACAGCTCAGAAGGGATGCTCTAAGCAACAGCTGTGTCTCATCTCTGCTGTGGCTGGTCACACGTGTCACCTGAGCTGGGGAGGTGACCACGTGCATCCCTTGCAGTGTCTGCAGTCGGTCCCTAGGTCGGTTCGTGCACTTGCAAATTGAAGGAAAAGAAAATTAACTTTAAACCAGTGGCGTGCCTCTTTCCTACACTCAAATCTCTGAGGGCATTCAGAAAGCTGTAAACAAGGCAAAACTGAGGAAGAACGTGACATTAGATAAAATATCTTAACATCATGCTTTCCTAATAAAACTTTAAATTTGCATGCGTGTATCTATGTATATACACTTTTGCTTGCACTCACCACCATAAAGTGAGCGTTAGTTTAATAAAATTGCAGTGTTTATAAATGCAAGGGCTCATATTTCATACAGTACATCCCTGAGGAGCTGGGAGGGACTGAGCCAGTGTGATAACGAAAATGTAAATAAGAGGAAATACAACATACATGATAAAAGGCAAGGGCAGATGAGGAAGTGACAATCTCCTTCTGTGCCACTGAGGTTACTGTGTTTAACTGGTAGGGTGTCAGAGAATGGAAGAAAAAGGTTTAAAAGAGCTGACTTAAGAGAAAACACTGAAAGGAAACAAATAATGACAAAAAAAAAAATCTTTGTGAGGGGTGGGGGCTATTGAGTTGGAGATGATAGATTTGCACAGAAGAGCAGTTTGTGTCATTAGGTCTCCAGCTACAGGTCCCCCCCTGCTCTGAGGTCTGTGCTATGCCCACTGCGGGCTTTCGCCAGGAGGGGAGGAGGGATAAACAGAGATGCTGCTAAAGGAAAATCTTTGAATATGGGATAACAACTGAGAAAAGTTTAAATGTAAATATCTGACAAACACAAGGGAGGGAACGTTTGATCTGTGAGGCCTATTAATGTGAAGTAGCTACTCCTAAGATAAAACTTATCTTTTAAAACATATTATCATGAAACACCACAGAAAACAGCTCTTTGTTGGCAAGTGATAGACAAAATGACCTAATAAGTCATTCTTGTATTTATTTCCTGCAGTAAGGCTCCAAGAAATGCCCAGGACTGCTCTGTTGCATCAGGGCATGTTCCACTGAAGGAACAATTTCTACCATTTTTAGAGTATGTTTACTGGAAAATTATTAGTATGGTGTCATTTTGAGTGCCCTCTTGGCCAGATCTAAAGCTTCACAAGTTCTTTTGCTAAGTTTCAAAATACTTCCCTTGGGAAAGGAAGAGGAAGCAGATGAAAGGATTAACCCACAGGGAACCATCAAATCCTCTTCAGAGGCAGACATTAATGCTGGTTCTGGAATAGAGAACAGAAGGAAAAAATAGTGTCCCTTAGAAAGGGATGAATTTTTCATAATCCCTTTCTGCAGTTTGTTATGAATAAAAGAGCCACGTTTGTCAGCATGGGAAATAGAATCAAATCTACAACAATAATCTGGCTTATTTTTAACATAGAAATATCTGCCCTGTGGGACCAAAGCTCATGAACTGATTGTTGGAAAGACCTATTCTTGCAGGACAAGCTGAAGAAGATGAATTGCACTCTTTTGAAATAATGATTCACTGAATGAGGCTAGTACTGTCAAAAGACAATATATCATTATTAAATTACAATGTTCACCAAGTAATATTTTATTCAAGAATATTTTGAAACAATAATTCTAAGACTCTAATTTTGGGTGAGCTCACATAAAAGGACATCTGGATAAGCCGAAGAACTAACAGTTTTAAGCTGTAATTCTGCAGATTTTGTTTAAAGCTATCATGGAACTAGTTTTCCATGAGCGAGACCTTTTTCTTTAATTACTTAGTTTTTAGAATAAAAGTCCAATAAGTGTTTTGGAAAACTGGTTGCTTAAGAAGTATATGGCAAATAAAATACCCACAAAAAAATTAGTCATATCAAAATGCTTTTGCAAAGAGTGTGACTTTCCTCAGCTGGATCTTTCCTGCCTCTGTAGAAACCATGTGAACAGCCACATTGTAGGAACGTAAATAAAACCAAGTATGAGAGTAATCCAACAGGCTGGCTTCCCTCGCTAGCCTCACCACCTACAGGAGGTTGCAGAGATATTCCCCCCCCCCCCCTCTCTCATGAATTATATTATAGGCTATAAAGACTAGATGGCCAGTATTTTACATTTATATTTTACATTGACTGAAGTTCTAAATAACTTTAGAGTGACTCAATCAATAGGAAATGTCAGTGAAAAGTTGGGAAAGTTTAACTGGTTACAGAGCAGAGAAAGGCTCAGAGCCTAACTGGCTTATATACTGCACAGCACAAAATGCACAGCTTCCTATGGAAAAAAGAAACACCTGTCAAGGTCATGTGTCAACTGCTTATTGCATTGGGAGACAGCAGGGAAATGCAGGGGAAGGGTCTGGGGTTATGTGCGTTTTGTAAAGAGTTTTAGGTAACTTACGGTTAACAAAATGTAAACAAAAAGGTATTTCCTATACAATGTATGGATTAGTGATGAGTCTCCCTATCCTGGCTCCCTTCTAAATGGATTTCCTCTCCTTTTTTCAACCACTCATTCCCCTTCCCTCATTTTAAGGAATTTCTTCCCCACTTTTTTCTCCCTCTACAGCTTCTTCTGCATTCCTTCATTTTGTGGCATGTGTTCTCCTTCAGAGAAAATGGCTTTTCCCCCTTATTTCACATTATCTACTCTTTTTCATGTAGCAGACATCCTTTTCCAATGCCTTTCTTCTAACAGGAGCTATAATTTCTAGTCTTGTCATTTTCCCTTTGTGTGGAGAAGGTGTCTCCTTCAGGCCTCTTCTGGCCACTTGCCAGCGTTCAGTAATTTTTTCTGCATCATAAATGGTTATGATACTCTTCTTCTGTCCCATGTTATTACAGTCTCTTACCTTTATTCCCTTGCTGTCCAAGGGACCTTGAGCACAGTATTTAGGCGTGTATTTTCACTGCTCAAGCCCCACAAATGAAGCTGAAACTCTGGACAGAGGATTAGGAGGATGGCTCATCCTGAATTCACCAATATTTCAAACTGATTTCTTAATACTGAAACAATGAACCAATGTTAATTAACCATTATCACTCACTTATGTGTGTCCTCCCTTAATAACCATATATATGTACAAAATTAATTAACTTATAAAAAGATAGCTTTATTCTGGTCTGTTCTTTCACTGAGGCAGTCTGCTCTGAATTCATGCCTTTCCTCTATTCAGAGTGACTCCATTTCCTTGCACATTTCTTGTGAAATCCTTGTCTTTCAGCAGGAATTACTATATTATACTTGAGCCCAGTAACTTAAAACATTTTTACAGGGCAAAAGTTGTGTGGTTTTGATAATAAGGGGAGCGTTACCTTTTATGACAAGCAACTTTTGGATGTAGACAGGATTTTCATGTCAGCTGAAACCTGCATCTGGCCCTCAAAGTTTAAAGAATCTCAAATTGCCGTACACTAAGTATCTGTATATATATGGACATTACCTATACTGCTGGGGAAATGGTCTTGACAGGTAAAAATATGCATCAAAAAAGAGGTGAGTATGTGATATGTCTTGTGTATTTTTCTTCCTTGTGGGAGAGTGATCTCTTGAATAAAACATACATGAGTATTTTTCATTGCTTATCTGTTTCCCCAAAAAGTCCATGCAAATGCAGGCTGGATTCATTACAGATTCAGCAACTGTGGGCATCATTTGAATTTCTCCTAGGATTAAAGTGACCTTTAGTGTCTCTGTAGCAAGCTTTTTAGTTAGCACACAGAAGATTTTCCCTCACTGTTTACTGTTGTTGTCTAATATGCTTAAGCATGTCTGCTCTCTCACTTACATTTGCACAGCTTTTTCTAAAGCTAGTACTTTGAAAGGCCTATTCCTCCATGCTGTTTCAATATTTAGATAAGAAATATCTGGTGTTGCCTTTTGGAGAAATGTATCTGCTGCCTGCCCTTCTGTTCTCACCACTGGTTTCAGCTTTGTGAATGGGGAGCTAATTGGCATCCCAGTAAGAAATGTGAGCTATTGCTTTATTCACGTGGCTTTTATTTTGCTTTCAAGAGGTTGAAAACAGTTACACAGACCAGTTCTGTTGATGGTTTCTTTTTTCGCTATTGCTCTTGAAATCCAGTCTGTCCTATCCATTGTGTTAATAGAGCAAAGGTAACAACCAAAATAAATATTTCCTGTCTTCTCTTTCAGACAAAATTGAAGATGAATTAGAAATGACTACAGTGTGCCATAGACCCGAAGGACTGGAACAGCTTGAAGCACAAACCAATTTCACTAAAAGAGAACTTCAAGTGCTTTACAGAGGATTTAAAAATGTAAGAACAATACCGAGTCTAGTATGTATGTCCCCACCAGCCTCAACTGCTCAGCTGCGTTTTGTATCATTCCCCTGCTAAACATTAGGAGTTTTGTGCTAGATCTCCCCTACCACAGCAAAAATGAGCACAATCTGCCTCTCCATCTAATATTTATGACATTGTAATCTGCCGAAAATTGGGTTTGGGTGAATATTCAGCACATAATATTCTCATTAAAGTTGTTCCCCAAATGTCAGTAAGCACACTGCAATTTCCTCAACTGTGCCAGTACGTCAAGATAACCTGAAAATGTTTTTATGGTTACTTATTTAATTCTTGCTGTCAGCTCCTCATGTTCAAATATGAGAGGTACTGTTTGCTTATGATTAGCTGCCCAGGATGTGGTTTTTTATCCTTTCTCTAGCTGGAGAAATCTTGCTCTTGTAGTAGGATGTTATTAGAGCACATTAGGACTATAAGGTGCTGCTTAAGTAGGGAATAAGGCTGGAGTGGCAGGAGCCAAAAAGAAGTCAAAAGTAAACTGGTATCAAGACTGAGGAGACAAGAGCGAGGCTACAGATTTAGGTGAAAGCAGGAAACACACCAGCTGGCATGACTGCGTGCGCAGAACAGCACCGTGCTCGTCTTTGTGAGCCACGGTTCCAGCCATAGTCTCCCTGGTAGCAGTAAGTCTGTGGCCCTGTGAGCCTCAGCTCCTAGGTCACCTGCTGCTGCCTCTTAGGGACTCATCATAATAAATAGAAACAGATAGGGAATTTCGAGGCTACATGGAGCAGATGTTTTATGGACCTTGAAGAATGACTACTCATTACATGGCTGCCTGAGGGTCTGGATGTAGTCACCCAGGTGGTTTGTGCCAGCTGATGTTTTTATGATGATTAATAGATCAGTATTGAGCTAGCTCAATAAACACAGTGTGGTTTTTAAGTTGTCTTTCAGGACAGCTCCAGCATTTCAGCTACTGTCACAGCAAAATGCTGAAATTTCTTGGAAAGAGAAAGCCAAGTCTATTAGGTAAAAACTTGCCAAAAGAAAGCTTGAATACAGGCAGTGTTGAGGGAAACCTGCTGGACATTGAGAAGGGCCTTTCTTTTTGCCAGATTCTTGAAATTTTAATGAATCACATCTCCAATGTATACTTGACTTCTCTGAGGAGGCTGGTGGTTTCATCCTTTATTTCACCGCTCACCTAAGCTGGCCAAGGCATAGCTCAGCTTTCTATATTTTTCTGTTTGGTGCATGTGTTGTATTTGTACAGCCTTTGCTGCACATAGGAGGTCATTTCATGTGTGAAGTTTTCTAACCACTGAAGACTGATATTCTGAAACCTCTTCATGCTTTGGGCAGTCAGCAAACAATCATATGGCTTTTGAGACAGAGCTTGACAAGTTAAGGTACAGTATAATATGACATGACTGCCTACAGTGGGAGACTAAACTCAGAGAGTTCTTAACCGCTGTGTTTTGCAAAGATTTCTTAAATGCCTTCTGTATTGCTGTGTTTAGTGGGAATCCTGTGTGGGAGAGCACTGCTCCATGCTGAGAGGAGGGGCTGGCTCTGCCAGCAGCTACAATGCAAAACAGAGAGGCAGCCTTGCGACTCTCTCAGCAGATCTGACATTTACCTCTTGCCCCTCCCAATTTTGCTATTGCTTTGCAGTACCTCCCAGGGCAAGAATAATGATAGACAAGTGCATTTACCTTGTGACCTACACCCTTTCCTAAGACCTCACTGAAGGTCTTGGTATTAATTGGCAGTGCTGGGAAGAGCTTGCTTTATATCAGGTTGTTAGGACAAAGTAGTCTGTTTTCCTCCAGCTGCTATGCACACAATATGCATAAAGCTTTAATATCTAAGGTTTAAATTGAAATGAAAGGGCAGCGTTAGCATTTGTAGCCTGTAAATCATGGTTTCAATGGGATGAGTAAGTATGCACAGCAGGCAAACCAACTCAGCTGTTACCATATTTTCTATTGTACCGAACTGTCTGCTTTTTGGGATGATGTTATAGTGCCATCTGGAGATTCAGAATCCCTGTGGGAATACACTCATTTTCCTCTCTCTGGTTTCTACTTAACTGCTAGCTCTCAGTGATCACTCAGGTCCTGTTTAATCATGAGGCAACACCTGGATTATGACAGGGCCATTTACAGGCACTTGTAATGGACATGGAGAGAATGAGGCCCTGCTCAGCCTGGCTGCAGTCACAGGAGCTGAAGATTGGGTGTTCATGAACATGGACGGTATTTGGCCAAAGGCAGTTCATTGCAGCCTGGGGTAGCCTCTGGACTAGTGCCCCAGCTGACCACGTTCCTCATTCTCACTACTTTTATTCCTGCTTTTTCTTCACCTCTGAAATCTGTTTCCCCACTCCCTCCAAATGCTCCCAGTCTCTTCCCAGTGTGTCCCTGGTCAGGTCTGGTGTTTCTGCACCAGACTGATGGAGGCTTCTACGAAATTCAGATCCATTGCCACTCCAGAGAAGCACACCACGCTAATCAGTCCCCCCTCTCTTTGCCTTCAGCTTTCTTTTCAAGTTGTGGAAGGATGCTGTTGTCCAACATCTTTTGATGCCAGGACCAAAAGTTCACTTTTATCTTAGCAGTTATCTCTGTCCCCAAGGTGCATTCTGCATTATGCAGAATAGTCTATTTGCACCTTGGAGTTAGCTGCTGTCAGGGTGGAGCCAGATTAATGCAAGACATTTGGCCTGATTGCTTTGGCCGTGGTTCTGCAAAAGCAAGGTAACAGAGATGGCAAAACCCAGCAGAACCTCTGGTGGATCTTGCCTTGGTTTAGCTTAACAAAATAAAATGTGACACTTTCTGTCTATAATACATCAGGAGAGAGAATTGTTTGAGCTGAAAGGCAACATCGGCACAGAAACAAAATGGCCATGAATAGGCATAGGCTGGAATTAGAAGAAAGTTTCCACTTTCCAGGGGAGTAAAGTTTGGAGAACAGTTATGGAACGGGAGGGAGGAGAACAAGAAACTATTTTAAGGTTAGTCATCAATTTAGCAATTTTAATGAAGTGACCAACGACAGAGGTTTGAGCTCAGTAATTCAATACCTCCCATTTAGACCATGTTTCTAATGACTTACATTCTTTGGAATTGAGTGCACAGATTTAAAAGGATTGGAATTTTTGTGGGATTTTTTGCTCAATTCAGGGGGGTTCTGTGCTGTTAGGGGAAATGGTTGTTAGCTGAAAGGGATAATTTTCTAATATTAAATCAGAAAACAGATAACCCAAATAACTGAGGGGCTGTTGGAAACATTCTTACCTTGCTGTAATGTGAATATTTTAGCAAATCTGTAATGGAGTGTAGTATATATAAGGTGTAATCATCTGTAACAAATCAGGTTTTCAGAGACTAAAGCAAGCAGTATGAGCAAGGTAGAAACACCCTGATACTTTAATAATCCCCAAAATACCTCCAAACTGGGATAACATAGTAAGAGCAACAAAATACATGGGATGTGTGAATGCTTAGAGATGCAAATCTGGATTGTGGATCCTGAAGGAGATATGTTAGAGTCTGTCTGTGGTCAGCTACCTTAATACCTCTAGTTTAGCAAAATGTGACCCCCGAGTACTCCTTTTCATGTTCTGGCCAAGTTAGCTGAGAACAGTCTGATGGACAGGTTATGTTTAGCCCCACTTCAGTTCTGCTGCTGATCCCTGCTTGCTCGCATTGCACATCTTTGAAAGCAATCAATGAAGTTAATTTCTGATTCCAGCAGAAGAAAGAACAGTAAGTGCAACTTTTGTTTTATTTTCCTTTTTTTTTTTAAAATGTGGATTCAGCTCCTTTGTGGCTTAGTATTTTAAAAAGAAGTCTGAGAGGGTAGATTCATATACCTGACTCATGCTGTCAATGCCAATGCTCAATAGTTTTTTGAAAATGAGGGGTTGTTTCTGTGCTTGATAACAATAGAAAAAAATGTTCACTGTTCTTGTTGGACATTTTAAAAAAATTCATAGGTTAAAGAAATGAGAGTGACATCTAACCCCCTGCCATCAAAGGAGGCCTTACGAATGTTATGGTGAAGGACTGTGCTTTTTCATACCACCAAGAAATTTTTCTTGAATGAGCAAACCTTTGTCTTCAGTGGAATTTAAACTGACACTAAGCTTACCTGCTTCTTTTCACAAGAGAGATTTCTTTCAAGTCAGCTGTATTAAGTCGTACTGTAGCACTAATGAGGCCTCTTGAGCATTATTTGACTCTTATAAAAACAAAATTGTGATCAATTAAGTGCAAATGAATTGGTACCAGCATATGTGTCTGAAAGCAATCCAGTTATAGAGAGCTAAACAGGCTTATCAATGTCAGCACTGCCTCTCCCCAGCACTCCTGGAGGTTCGATGCAAACTTTCATTTGGCTTCCAGATGGAGCATCAGAAGCAAATAAGGTTCATGTGGAAATTCAGAACATTTAATCAGGCACAATGGCCAAAATTGCTACAGGAGACTTTGCCTCTGCGAGCAGAGTGCTTGCAGCAGCAGCCTCTCCTCTGCGCCTGCCCTTCGCAGGCTTAAACTTCATTCTCAGGGTTGCTAGGGGTGGGCTGGGGCTCTTAGTAAACAAGGACTATTAACAAAGCGTTGTGGAAAGTATAGAAAAAATAATGATCAGTCCCTACATTTATAAACTATCTTTAAGCATGTGAAGTGATGGTTCTTAGTGAAGATAGTAGTTGTATTTATCAAGATGAGAGAAAGAAATATGTCTTCACTTAGTGTGTTTGGCCTGTAGCACTATGCTGGAAAGGATGGTTAGGTGCTGTGATAGGCTTGGTTTTAAAAAGAATGACAATTTGTTTAAATACTCTGAAGTTCTGCAAGGCCCGGTGTGGGTCCTGGAGCAGCAGCACTCCAGTGACCAAGGAGAAAATTTCTACCCAAGAATGTCTGTTGATAGGGTACTTGGTCTGATCTATGATTAAAAGATACCATAAATAAATATCAGATTATTTATTTAATGTACATTAAATTGCAAACTTTAGGAAACATGAACTTTGGGAGAATACTTTTATGGTAGCTGTTACCTTCTATTAATTATTCTTCTTTTAGTGATTTCTAGCTTATTAGAAGTGGCACGAATAGATGAAAAAGTAACCACTTTTTCTCCTTACAAAGAAAACAGGCAATGGCTGTTTTATTAGGAGTTTTGGAACGTTTTCAGGATACTCATCTAACCAGGAATTTTGCCATACAGAATTAGAAAGTTTTGTTAGTTTTGACTGTAAATGAAAAACCAAGGTCTGGTCCTGCAGCCACTGGCTTTAGATAGTCCAGTTGGTCTTTTCATCCCCTTGCTGTGGAAAAGCCTTGAACACCGACACTGGAGAAGCGGTGGCCCTGGCAAGGTCAAGCCCACAGTGCCACGTTTGGGTTTTATTTGGGACACTTAAACATAACCAGTGGAAGGACAGTTGTCAGGACATGATGACATAGAGTAAAAGATAATTTCAGGGTTTTTCAAGCAACAGATTATCCTTTATTTAGCTCAAATCTATCCCAAATCACTGATGGTTTTCTACCCAAATAGCAGGTAGAAGACAGCAGGATTTCTTCTGCATTGCAGGAAGGAATTCGATTCTAATCACCCTGATTTCAACAGCAAACAGGTGTGATTAAGAAACTGCCTCTGATGTCACCTGAAGTACCCCTCCTTGCTCTCCTTCTGTGACTTTATCCTTGCACAGGATAAAGTGATTTCTCTTGTTTGTTCTGTCCTTTTCTGTGATTAGTGAATGCACATCAGCAGCAAGTGATGCTGTGGCAGATCAGAGGCTTGAAAAAAATGCCTTTTTTCCTTTATAGGCCTTTCATGGTAGAAGAATTCCTTGTCAAAGTCCTTTTTGTTCTTAAAAGGTATCTAAAGAACTCATCAATAAATAAGTCATAGACTTGAATCTTCCTCCCGCTTTTTGTGTCACCAGTTCAAAGGGATTTTCTTAGACTTTCTAAGTTTACTCATCTCAAATTCAACAACCTGTAATACTACCAGAATAAGCATTTGTCTGTCTTGGATCTGCAGAGTGGGGTGTAACATGCAGTGAGTGTATGCATCTATGGCAGCTCCAGGCTGCCAGTAGTGAGTAACTATAGCAGTGCTGGCTTCTGCCATGCTTTGCAAACCTACCTAGGGCCATGACACGCACTCCCAAGCCTGCTCTTTAATGTCGTCCAGGCCAAGCACAGAATTATAGGGAGCTTAGGGGGGTTTCCACCCCAACAGCATCATGTGGTGCAGCAGGCATATTCCAGGTAGTGTAACGTGGCAGTAGTGTATTTGGATGTAACGGCTGTGCAGCTCTGTGCTCTTTCAAACTCATTTCTATTCATCCCAAGCTTGCTTGTGCTACCACAACATTTCAGTCTGCACAGAGGAATGGTCCTCCTAGATGTGTTAGTGCAGAAGAATGAACTCTTAAATGAATTTCCATTACTTTAGAAGGTAAATCCGGGACGAAAATATGATATGCTGCCTGAACACTAGCCAGGGTTAACCAATAGACTGGATTAGACTTAGCATTACTGAAAAGGTCTGAAAAACAGTTTCCATCCCATTTCTCCAATAATTCCAATTAGGATTTATTGGGAAAAGAACAGAGAAGCAGGGAGAGAACACCATTATGCTGCAGGACGAATGAAAGGTGTACCAGCATCTTGGACATGACTTGCAGTCCTGGGCTGCTGTCTCAAAAAGCGTAAGGTGGAAATAGAAAGACGCAGAGAAGGGATGGTCAGAGGATGGTCAATGCCTTCCGTGCTGCTCAGGGTGGGATGCTTCAGCCTGGAAAAGAGATAACGAAGGGAAGATCTCCAAAATCACAAGTAGCAGATATAAAAAGCATCAGGATCAACTGTTTGCTCCCTCTCTCCCCCTCTCTCTCCCTCTCTCTCCCCTCCTCCCTGCCGCAGGAATTCAGGGCTATCAGGCAAGATAGTAGGAGTCAGGTTCCAAAAATTGAAAGCTGGTGATTCCTTGTGCAAAGGATTATAGATCTGTGAAACTCCTTGCTGAAAGACCTGTATTAAAATGAGACAGCAATCATAGTGTGACACAGAAAGAGGAAAGCATGGAGTGAGTATACTGCCAGTAACTGATGAACTTTCTCGATCCCAAATCTGACCTTCAGCTTAATCATAAGGATCAAACCAAGATATACGCACCAGTTTCATGAGAGATTCTGAATTAACCTACTCAGATAATCCATCTTCAGCATGTCCTACCAGGAGTGGCAGTGCTCTTGCTCCCTCATCCCTCCATGTGACACACTGCCTCCACTGGGGCTGAGGAATTTAGATTGCTGTGAATGGGGTCAAATACCTGCCGCAGGAGACAGACGTGCGGTGTCTCTGCCAGTTGGTGTTTCTGAATGTGGGAGAAAGCTGATTTTTCTGTAGCTATAATTCTGTGCTTTGTGAAAAAGGATCAGTGCCATGGTTATTTTGTTGGTTTGCTCTGGTTTAGTTTTCAAAATTGGTTGATAGGCAAATCTGTGAGGAAGAGTGCCATCAACCGGGAAATATTCTATATAATTGAAAACTTCACATAGGTAGCAGTGCCTGAGGCTCTCTGTGATACATGAACATGTGTTATAACAGCACTGAGCTGTTGAGGGGTGGTAAAGCACCATAGTTAAGCTAAATTTGCTCTTGAATTTTACTTGAATTGTCCAAGTAATTTAAGTTTAAAAAAAGAGTTGACAGTAAGGAAACAGGAGTCACAAAATGGAGACAGTTCTTGTGCCCTTTTTCCCCTGTATCTTCCATTGCCTGTCGTCCCACATCCTGCTGGGTAAGATCTGAGGACTTCAGTTCAGATATCACTTACAGGGTAAAGCACCTGGGGGCCCAGGTCCTCATACCTGCCACATCTCCCTTTTCACGAGTGCTGTCCAGACTCTGCAAACGTGCCCAGGGAGCACCTCCTACTCCAAACTACCATAACGGCTTGGATTTTGCGCGGCTGTAGCAGAGCAAGTGTGAGCGCTCCAGGCAGGGATCCCCTTTTCCCTTCCTGAATGCCACCCCATGGGGCTAGTTAGTAGGTCAGGAAGTTCAGGGCAGAAAATCTGCCACCCTCTTCCTGAGCGTTTGCCCTTATTTGAAGCAGCCAAAAGTGAAATGAAATGCCTTACATTCTAGAACCAGAGCTTAAAAATAAAATAACCCCACAGGTTGCCAGGTTAGAAAATTTGCATGGGCACAGTCTGGCTTCTCAGAAGTTTACAGAAGACTGAGCAGATAAAGAGGTTAAAAATGATCTAATCTTTTTCAGCCTAATACTAATGCTTGTTTGTAAGGACTTACGAGTATAGTATGTACCATTAGCCTCCATGGAGCTGGTGTCAGGTATCTGGCTACAGTCTTCTGCTGAGGATTAATGAATTCATATATGTGGAGGCATCAGACAGGGAAGTGTTAGCTGGCACTTAACATTATTTGTAGTTATTAGATGAAAGCTTCATATGACAGAAGGCATGAGCTGCCTTTCTAGGTCGTCCTATAAAACAGCAATTAAACACTGCTGAAAACACTGTTAGAAATGTTAATAATGGTGAACCAAGTCTATGAGATGCTTAAGATGAAATTGCAGTCTGAACTATTTTAATTTCTTCAGCTGCACAGTCTGTGCATCCAGAGCACTGTGAGAGCAGGAATGTGATCTGTTTAATTGCTCTCTTCAGGCTTGTAGAGTTTTGCAAATGAACCTCTACAGAGTTGGGGTTTTTTCTTGACTCTTTTTTTTTTTTCTTTTTTGGTTTTCCAACAGGAATGTCCTAGTGGGGTTGTTAATGAAGAGACATTCAAACAGATCTATGCACAGTTTTTTCCTCATGGAGGTAAGTGGAGTACTTTGCGTCTGTCGGGTTTATTGAAGCATGCCTTAACATTCATTACTGCCAGCTGGCTGCAGAACTACTTCAGATAATCTGTGCGAGAAATGTGAATGAGATTAAGCTTTGCAGGATCTTAAACAGAAACACAAACATCAAGGTAATAAAATTAAGTTAGGCCCTCTGAACAGTTATTTCACAAGAATATAGACAAACCCACATTAAAGATTACTCCTAGTTGTCAGCTCTTTGTTCCCCAAGTCCAAAATAGAAACTAGGGATTGATGGGGTTTTTTGTCCTGACTTTCTGGATGGCAGAAAGCTAAATCACTTCCCTTCAGTGTGTCTTTGCTTCCCTGCTGCTGGACTGCTGTGCATGTAATATCTAGCACAGAAGAGTCACAGACCTCATTTTGGCCTGCAAATTAATCAAAACCTTCCTAAAATTCTTAAAGCAGTTCTAGTTGATGTGTGAACTCCTAGCTACCTGAAATGATCATTTTTGGTGTTTGTGTGACTAAGATAGGGTCATGTCATGTATTGGAATATTAAAGTATTGTATTAAACTTCTCAAATAATGTACGTTCTTGCCTTTTAAAAACATCAAGAATCTATATCTTCTTCTAACTGGACGTGTTCTGTGGGGATACTTCTCAAACTGGAAGAAATGAGACAAGTGGTTTTTCAACTAAATGTGAAGATAAAACACGTTATGCTTATGTTTTACAATGCATGTGACCTCAAAGATGTACACCTATAAAAAGTTTACATTAAATTTCAGTATGGACTTGATGATTTCCTGTTGTGGTTGCTTTTGATTTTGTTATAAAAAGCAACTAGTCTATTTTTTTTTTAACAAATAAGCAAAAATTTGAGTATTTATAATCTTAATATATTTCTGGATGTGTTTCGTGTTTTCAACCTAAGTTCCAGCAAGTCCAAGGAACTCCAGTTACCCCAAGTAACTGCGCTAACTCCTTTAAGTGACACACTTCGGGTGACTCCTTTCTTCCCATGTGTGAAAAAATTGGGCACAACAACTTCATCTTTTCATGGATAGATAACTTTTTTCCCCTCAACTGAGGTTGACAAACTTGCCTTTTTTTTGTGTGTGTCCCATTCCCTTGAAATGTGATTCTCTCTTTGTTAACGATGACGGTAGTACAACCATGCTTAATAATAAATCAGTTTAACAGCAGATGTGATTTCACATTTTACACTGTTTTCTTTCACTTGGTTTCCAAACTGTTTGTATAACCTTAGTGTCATAAATTGTGAGATTTCAGATTCCTCAGAGATTTTTTCACTTTTATGGCTCTCTAGACAGATAAACTTGTACATCCCAGAGGTAGTAAAGTAGCTCTGAATTATAAAAACTTCATGCAGTGTCATCCCATACTTGTGATATTTTTGTTACGTAGGGCCCCTATCCTTGACAGGTTTTCATTTTTGATAATCTGTCATCAAATGATACTAGTGATCTAGTATTTCTTAATGCACATCATACCCTAATGAAATAAGACCTCTAGTTTAATATTTTTAGTTCATTGTTTAGTTTAGCTTAATTAGTTTTTAGTAGGACTGTCCCATAAGTAATTCTATGGTTTTCTTCTGGAGCTATTTTATTTCAGAATCCTTCTCTTAAAAATGTAGTAGACAATTTTTTTTCCCTACAGTCCAGTGTATTCTATCTTTATGGATGACAGTAACTGGCGTATTTGATTTTTCTGCACACTGTTACACTTTCCTGGATTTGAATAATGTGAAAATATTTAATCATTTCATAGAGATCAGAGTAAAGAGGTGCTGGGTCATTCCACCTGACTGCCTGCATAGCACAGGGCACCCGGCTTCACCTGAATTGAGTATGAAGACTCAGGCTTGACTAATGCTGTGTGCTAGAGGCAAAGAATAGAAGAGACAAAAAAGTGTGTGGCTGCTAGAATAGCAGTGAAATAATTAAGGGAATTTAATGTCAGCTACTTCCCTCTTGAAAAGCTGGGCTCTAGTAACACAGAGTGCAGTGTGAATTGCCTCCAGAGTCGAGAACAGGCCAGTGAAGGTCGTAAGGTCATACACCTATTTGATTTTTTTCTGCATACCATTACTGTTTTTCCCAGTTAACAGCCATCCTTCACATGGCCATAGAAACTGTTCTTCTCAATAGAAAAGATTCTTTAAAACCAGCAGTTTAAGATGCAATAGGATGAAAATATGCCTTGGATGAGATTACTCTTTAACAGTCATGGGCCAAACTCAAATTACTGGAACTAGACCCTTCTGAAGTTGGGTAGTCCCCGGGGATCTCTGCTGTATCTCACACAAAGCAAAAGGTAGAGGAAGGAAGAACACATGCTGCAATCACTCCTTGGTGCTTTTGCTGCATTTCCCACCAGAGCTAATACTCCATTTGCCCCAGAGACACTCTTGGGAGCTTTTTTTTTCTCATTCTTTGAAGTACAACCCCATAATCCAGATAATTTCTACTGTAATAAAAGTTTTTACATTCCAAGGCTGTTTTAAGGGAGGGTGTGGGGTGTATGCAAGTCCATGTTAACATTTACTAGTTCATAGAATATCTGGCAATGCTACAAGGTTGGTTTTTATACAAAAGGAAAATAAGGTCATGAATGTTGTTTAGAGCCATTAGTGTATAATGAATTGTTGTACCAATCAGTGCCCTTTGTGTTTTTCAGATGCTAGCATGTATGCACATTATCTCTTTAATGCATTTGACACTGCACAAAATGGCTCCGTGAAGTTTGAGGTAATTGTTTTGCATCCTCCTTTGATGTCTCTTTCTCAGTTTTGTGTTTTTAAGCTTCTCCATCCATTCTTCATTGTAAACTAGTAGGACTTGTTGGGTTATAGGTTAGATGTTTCAGTCCAAAATCAGCTGATATTTTAAAATCTGGTTCACTTTCGTTTATGCAGATGAAGTTGCATGTTTCCTTTCACTAAAGAAACACATAGATCACGTTATTCAGTACCACAGGGAGAAAGTGCAGAGATTTGTTGTAGCAGAGAGGAGAGGTCAAGGACAGTCCCGTCCAGTGATTTGCACAAATAATCTGGATGTCAAAGAAAACCCAGTACGTATTGTGTCTTCTTCAGTCATCATGCATTGCAGGGTTACATTTGTATGTTCCTGGAATATGGGGGGGGTAGCTTACTTGATATACTGAACAAGCACCTCAGGTACTTCGTTCCTAGGGAAACCAAATCCACCTGTTAACTAAAAGGCTTGTTGCTGTGGCTACAAATGGCCATCTTTCAAGCTCACACACATAGTTGGAGTGCAGCAAAGGGATATGTTAAGTCATATGCTTGTGGAGGATGAACTTAATTTTGAAGACAGTTTACTGTGATTATAAAACTAGAAATCACAGGCAGTCTTGCCTTTGCCATCAAATGGCTAAGAACTCCAGTACTTTTCAGGTAAGACTGACAAATTAGTTCATTTATCAAATCTAAAATGGGAGTGTTACCATATGTATATGTGTGTGTCTGCAGCAATGGCTGCAGTGGGAGCTTTGCATTCGGCAGCTACTCAGTAGTTAGAGACTTCCAGAAACCTAAACAGACCGAAACACAGCAATATGCTTAGATAAGTATTTATTAAAAAAAAAAAAAAAATTGCTGAGCTTTCCTTCCTGGCAAACCTGTCTCTTTAGTGTTGTCAAGCATAAGCGTTTTGTCCCCTTTTTTGTATTGTTCAGCAAATTCAAATTCCTCTGAGCCTTGGGAAAAAGGAGCAAAGGTTTCTAAGAAGTGATGCACTGCCCCATGCAGAGCTAACGGAGATAACATAGGAAGGATTAAGTACATTAAATGAGATATCAGGAGCTGTATAGCTCTGTTAGCTTGAAGCTCTGCCTATACTAATAAATCCCTGTAGCGATGCTACTTACAATACCTGAGCCACTGTGCGGTGTAAACAATAAATCAAAGTTATTGGAAGCAATAACTCTACTGTAAACAAAAAATACAATTAAAATGCTGTGTCCCAGGCTGAGTAATTAGTGGTGGGAATCGCACCTGGTCAAGTCTGACTAATTTTGCCAAAGAACAAAACCTGAGGATCCCTGTGTTAGAAGAGTTTGGGATCTTTATGTCTCTCTCAAGGCAGACACAGAGAAAATGCTGGATTTTCCTCCTTCTCTTCCTCCTTCACTAGCACCCTAGGTCTGGGGGTAAGAAAGCATTGGCTTCCACTGCTGCAGTTGGAGTCCACCTGTGTTTAACCAGATGGCAGCAGTCTGAATGACTCCTTGTTGCAGCAGACCATTTCTAGGAGGGAAATTGCCAGGCATGTATTTTGCTATGCTTACATTCATGCAGTATTTAGAGTTTAGGGCATGATAAATTTGGATGGGTAGCAAGGAAGATGTCCCAGCTTCTGGCCTTGACCATACCGTGCTGTTCCTGGCACAGTCCGAGGAGCCAGTACAGCCACTGTCCTATTGACTTTAGGATCTAAGTCTGCCTGACTTGGACTGGATCTGCTATTAAGCCTATGCCATTTTCACACCCCTCACCCAGGATTTAGGAGGGTTTAAGGCTGCAGTACCCTTTAGGTCTTCCTGCCCTTCCAGCCTTGCTAAGCTGCCTAACTCATATCATAAGCTTGGCCTTCACGGTGGCTGCAGTTGAGTACTTGAGGACTTTTCTGATTTTTGTGGTTAACTCATACACATTTATTAGTGTGCCAGTACTCAGATCATCTTAGTGGATGCTATATCCATTGAGTTCAGCCAGAGAGGACACATTTTTGGAAAAGGGAGTCAAAATAGAGTGATAACCATATGCTCTATCCTAAAAAGATAAGTCTTTTGACTGGCATTATATAAAGAAGGTGACTTAGAGGAGGATGTTATGAAAATTCACATTTCTCTCTCTGCCTTGAACCAGGATTTTGTGATGGCATTGTCCATTCTGTTGCGGGGAACTGTTCATGAAAAGCTAAAATGGACGTTTAATCTGTACGACATAAATAAGGATGGCTATATAAACAAGGAGGTAAGGGTGTTTCTGACAAATGTGGTTGATTTCTGAAGAGCTGACTGGTTTCTGTTGCAGAGCACAATTAATTTTGCATGCAGCTAATTAAATGCAAATCAGACTGGACTTGAGCATTTATCTGTGTCTAAGTAAAGTGCACAGTGATCTTATATTGCATGATTTTGTAGACATATTTTCCTATATTGTAGTGCCTTTAATGGATTACTTTAGCCGTGAGCAAAATTCTAGTCACAGCTATGAGCAACATAACCTTTGTGAAGGGGAGGGTGATATGACAATAGCTACTCGGTGACTGAGGCACAACAGTTTTCTGGCTGCAGTGGGAGGTATGGTGTGGGCTCACCCAAAGCACTACAAGCCCCCAGTACCACTCCCAAATCCTGCAATATCATCTGGTTTTATCTTCTTATCTGGTATTGCTTGTTCCCTTTGTGGGAAACCTTGGTTTTGAGCATGGTAACCTGAATATTTTGCAAATACATCTTAGTCTATCTTTTCAAAACTATTGTGCATACCTGGAGGGTTTGTGGTTACTGCTACTGGTCATGGAGTTGTGTGGCAGTTTGTGCGAAGCGTGGAGAAGGGCTGGGTTCCCAGTGACTGCCATGAAGGTCCCTGGCCCCGGAGGAGGCTCTGGGACAAGGTCAGTGCCGCAGTGCTCAGGACCAAGCACACTGCTTGCAGCCCAGCACCATCCCCACCAGGTGCCATGTCAGAGCACACGTCCTGCAATGCTGCCTGGCCGGAGGAGGGAAGTGAACACTGCAGGCACCTCCAGCGCGGCTGTGGCGAAGTCATGGCACAGTCAGAAAGAAGCACTTGGGTTTTATAGATGAACTTGTATATGATGATACATCTGTCTTCATGCACGTGTATAGGCATTCTCTGTGCTGTTTTGTAATAGGAGGAGGAGGGTGAAGAAAAGGGTAGTAAAAGAAAGAAATGTGCTATAATTTCTATTAATTTCCCTTTTGTGTTTGTGCTGGCATGCCACTACTGCAGGAAATGATGGATATTGTAAAGGCAATTTATGATATGATGGGAAAGTACACGTATCCAGTGCTCAAGGAGGATGCTCCAAGGCAGCATGTAGAAGTATTCTTCCAGGTACTTGATTTTTGATGTGTTTTTCTTAATACTTGAACTATGCACTGATATACTTTACTGTAAGGTTAGCTCCAAGTTCAACCCTGTGTCCCACTATATATTCCAAAATAAACCCCAGCAGCCATTCAGCCTAACACTACAGTGTCTGCTGATTTCCTGACTCCAAGGTTTCCCATTTGTCTCTTAGCCTGACCCTTTGCATTGGGATGTGCCACGTCCAGCAAGTTTGAAGCCTCTGCATGTATTGCAGCCCTTCTGTGCTGCTTCTTTCAACTACCTGTAAAGAGAGACAGGAATATGGGTACTGGTCGGTGAGGTGGTGAATAAATAAATGATGTAGTAAGGGCAGAGGTTGCTGTGTATGTCAAGGAAGGAATAGTTGGAGATGACCTTAAAAGTGCTCCAAATACCAGAGTAAACAAGTCCTTAGCAGTCAGCAAATTTATCCAATGACACTGAGTCTGTAATCTAAGCTTGTGAAGTGCCCTAAGTTTATTCAGGTTGCATTGAATCAGATACTATGCTATAACTGCAGTGTTACCTATGGAAACAAATTTTTTTTAATTTATTTTATTTTGCAGAAAATGGATAAAAACAAAGATGGTGTTGTAACTTTAGATGAGTTTATTGAATCGTGTCAGGAGGTAAGAACAAAATTATAACTGCAATGAAAGGTCTAGCTCATGCCACAGCATTTGCTGTCCCTTCGGACAACTCCTTTTGAAACAAGATGCTGCTCAGGATCCCAGGTTTCCTTTGCTCTGTGAAAAAGCTAGCTTCAAGATTGAGTTTCTGGTGGTGCTCTGTGACCTCTGTGACTGAATAGGGAAGTAGGGTCAGGTGAATCATGGGAGAGGGCCTCTTCATTTCCACTGCTGGTGGCCAGTGCTTTTATTTTCCTGAGTGAACTGCAGTACCCGATTCTGTAGACAAACAGGTAACTCTAGAGAAAGCTTATAATGCCCTTAACCTTCCTTAGGTTGGGGGTTTTTTTAGTGGTTTGTGGTTTCTCGGTTTTTGTTGGTGGTTTTTTTTAAGAGGCTGATATTGTCTCTGTGTGCTGCCCCTGGATGTCATTAGCAGGTACCACGTTGCTGGAACTGCCTGGAGTCGAAGGTCTCTAAAAATCTCGTCGTTACAGCACTGACTTATAAAACCAGTTGATGTTTTCATGGTCAAACATTAAAAGCAAATGCTGTTGTCATAGCAATGTTGGGTTTTTTGTTTTTCCCCCCCCACCACCCTGTTTTGGAAGTAAGCTTCCTTTTGCAAATTCTATACATTAGGTTGGCTGTAAATACTTGCTGGTATTTTTAGCACTGGCACAAAGACAAGTATCTGCATTAACATGCACTTGGCCAAGTGTCTGTTGTTTTAGACTGTAATTAACTGTGTGAATATTTGCTCAGAGATATCTCTAATATTTAATGAGTACAATAATAGCCTCTGCATTTTAGAAAGTTTACACTGGTGCAAATAATTGCATACCAGCCCTCCTGTGTATATTACTTTCCCTGGAAAAATCTTTCCTGTTCTGCAGTCAGACAGCTTTGCTGTACCTGAGCACTGGGAAGATGCTCACTGTGGAGGCCTAGGCTGGCTTTCCACTGTTTCATGTTAAGTCTGGCTCTGGCAACATCCAGATTACTTCTCAGTCAGGGACTTCAGGCAACAAATTCATTGTTAGCAGATGAATAATACAAGGCTAATTTTTTTGAGTTACTTCATTCTTGGTCCTTCCTGATTGTTTAGGTTATTTTTGGCCTCATCTTTAATTTGATCATTTGTGTTGTGTATTATTCTTCACATTCGTAATTTGCCTTCAGGCTGGATGTGTGTGTATGATGAGTGGTCTCAGTATTGAAGCAACTTTACTTTACTTTTAGCTGTTAGAGTTTGTTTAATGCTCTGCCCTAGTTTGGGTTTGGTTCCTTCTGTTGACATACTTGCACTAGGAGCTGGGCAGCCTGATGCACTGTCATGTGTGGTTTCCTGGCAGATAGGAGCGAGCCCTGCAACACTAAGATTTTTTTTTTTTTTCTTTATGAAAAACAAACCAAAGTGCACTATAGTGCTTACCTCTGCCATTTCTGAGGATGTGGCTCATGAGCAATGAACTCCTAGCATTGCTTTGGAGAGGATGATTGGTTTCCCATGCAAGGCGATACCTTGTACTAGTACAAGTACTAGTTCTAACTTTTGGAATCACTGAACTCCTGGGGGGAAAAAAATCATCATTGTGTTTTTGAATATTACGCTGGTGATTACCTTGAAGTACAATTTTGAGAGTTCATGAGAAACAATCCGGGATTTCCCATGTGTCTCCAACTTTCTCATTTGGATCTAGTAACCTCAGAGAGGCTGAGACTGCATGTATTTTGGGTTTGAGCTGGTTGTATTTCTGGGGTGAAGTGGTCCTTCAAGGCAGCTTGCTTATCAGTTCAAAACCTGCAATTTCATTTGGACTTTTGAAGCATATTAGCTGAGTGCATAAGTGCATATTCAGGATCAATGAAATGCAGTTGGCACTGAAGTCTGAGGGTTCAGTACAGTCACCAGCTCAATGCTGGTGTCTGGTTTTCTTCAGTAAAGCACAGCTCGTGCTGAATGTCAGGCTTATGAGAAGATCCGGTGCTTGCATGCTTCAAAACAACTAAGGTGCCAAAGTAAGAGATGACTGCTTTGCTGAATCAGGACCTGATCACTGAATCAATTCCAGCTCATCAAGGATGAAAAGCATTATGAAAGCAAGGCTGTTGCCTGCAGTAGCAGCTACAGAGCCCCTCCTGTGCCATGCAAAGTTACGAGTCATACTTGTCGGTGCTTGTTTTATGAAAATGTCTTCTCATTGCTTTCAGGATGACAACATCATGAGATCCTTACAGCTCTTTGAGAATGTGATGTAACCATGTCTGGCGAGTGCTGGAGGAGTCAGAGACTTTCTGTGTAACAAAGACCTCCTTTCTGGGTGAAAGCTTTTTACAATTCAGCCATGGTCAGTGTGTGAGGATTTTGTATGACATCTCCAACCAAACGGCAACCGAATGCAACTGATCCCACCTCTTCTCCCCAAGAGACGCTGGTGGACCTTTGTTTCGTTTTGGAAGCATGTGAATATTTTAATAAAACCTGACAAGAGAGAACTGCTGCTCGAAGTTCAATGAGTAATATACAGCATTGTTTGCTAGGCACAAGTCCCGCTTTTAATCTAGCAAGCTTAATTACATATGATAGCACATGTCGATAGCTTACTCAGCCATCTATTGCAAGTGAAAAGCTCAGTCCATTACTACCATACGGCAAATGTTTTATGAATGCCTTGCCATTAATCTGCTTTGACAAAAGTTGAATCTGCCAGTGCTATCCATAAAAAATGAACAGTAAATATACCTAGGACATTAAGCAACAGCCTGTGTAGACAAGACCCCAATTTCTGCAGAGATCCCGCTTTCCCTCTCACATGCACTGGTGCCACCACACTGAGTTTGGTGGAGTTTTTCCTGAACACATTAACTAGTGGATCTTCATGCCAGGGCGAGCCAGAAAGGAGCAAAACATGTGTTGCACATATAAATTTTCAAACTACAGAACAAATCCTGTTCAATGATGGTAAGTTCTTGCAAGACCGGGCAGGTTTATAAGGGCTGGTACAGGAAGATGAATACCTGCTCTGCTCCCAGCCACCTTCTGCAGTCCCAGCACGTGGTGGGATACCAAGTGATTCTCCAGTGTGCGTCTCAGCAGCACTGTGGTCATGTGCTATGGTCCTTTCAGTGTAGTTTGGCACGCGCTTCCTAGATTCATCATTTGAACATTTGTATTTTTCCATTGGAAGTTACAGTAAAATCTTGCCCACTTTAGAATCTCAGAATCAGCTGCCAAGGCCCATCTGTCCCTTTGGGTAATTTAACATTTTCTGTAGCAAAATCCTTTTTCCTACAAGGCAGTTGCATGACTTGTACAAGTCCCATGTCCTTACTAATGCCAAATAGACCATTGGTTTGGGAGTTTGTTTTTTTTAATTAGTAAACCAGAAAAAAATCATGTAGTGTATTTACACCAGGGCTGGATTTTGCCCAGTAGATTATTTGTCAGCTGAGGAACATGGCAGAGCCTGCTTTGTAGAGGACTCTTAAGAAAGTTAACACACCAGAGTGCCGTCGCAGTCTCCGGGCAGCCGATGGCTGAGAAACCAAGGGAAGGAGGGAACACCCAACTTTTCCAGCTGCTCGAACCTCACAGAAAGGAGGGTCCCTGCCATAGGGCAACATCGCTCCCATCCAGTAAGCATATATTTTTATTATATTAGATACTATATTACAAATATACTGTTAGCAGTGAAGATATATTTTAAAAATTATGTAAGTGGAAACTTTTTATAATACAAAATATATAGAATGCCTAATTTCTGTAGCCCTATATTTTATAAAAATTTAATCTATTGAAGTATTCCTGATTATAGAAGTAGGTCTGATCAGTACTAGTGTAATGCTATGCTTATTCCACAAATGGGACGTTTTCCCCTTTTACTGTGCTCCTCCAAACACTTCTATGTAGTCTTAACTTTATTCATTCAAGTTGCCCACTTGTCATCAAACGTGCTATTCAAGTAAGGGAAGTTACATGTATGCAGGAATGACACCCTAGTCTATCCTGTCTATTGCCTTTCATACAAATACCATTAAATAATTCCTTCCTAGCAATGATACAGAGCATAGCAACTCCAATAATGTGCTGTGATTCGCAGAAGTGATGTGATGCTGTAACAGTAGCCTTGTCCTCCAGTTGTCCGGTATTGTCTATTTAGTTGTTATTTAATAGGCACTTGATAAAGACATCAGTTCTAGCTGAAATAATGCACAATGTTTACACTGTTCCTTCTTGATTCTTCTTGCAATCACTTTAGCAAATGACAGAATTTAATATAATGAATAACTTGCTTTTTTCCCCCACCAAAAGAGCATCTGTCTATTGTCAGTCTAAGCAGTTAACTTCAGCTGAGGAAAAGTGGTCAAGATAATGGAAAACAAGCATTTAGGCTGGGCTTGCACAGTGCCTTCCTCTCTAACAGTGTTGCTCCAAATGTGCTCATGAGATGGCATATACAGCCTGAAAAGTTAGCAAAATTTGAATGTGCTCTTTTCAAAAGAAAATATTATTAGTTGCATGATACCATGGTCCCTGAAGCTAAATTAATTTCTGGAGTTACTGTGATGAATTCAGCCCCAGCTATGTTTTCTGTGTTTCCACTAGCAGAAGTGCTACACGGGCGGCACGGGTGTGCCTGTGTCCTAGGGGCTATAACTGCTTTCTGTTGAGCGTGGCCCCGGTTTGGCAACATACTTCAAACATTTGGATGTTACTCTCAGTACGTGCTTAAGTGCATTGCTGAAATCAGGCTACCATTAGCGACCCTGCAGTTTTGGCATCTCCTTTTCTGCTCCAGTGTCAGTTTTCAGCTCCCAGTAACGATGGGGGTGTGTTAGGCAGAGAGGGAGATGCTGAAAGCCTCGCTGGTCCTGATTCTGCCCCTGAGGCAGAACTAGCTTCAATTTCAGTCTCACAGGAGTCCAGACCCCACCTGCGCACACCTGATGTTCAGCCCTGGGTTGCTACCTCTCTGCTCCACTTGAAGTCCATTGTAGCTGAGATAGGAGGATTGGCAAAGTGACACACAATAGGTGTATTTTCACATAGCTCTAATTGTAAATTCTGTCTGTGGCAGAATCATTGCCTTTGTGAAACAATTTATTGTCCTGTGTTTGTCTCTGATCCCACTGATATCAGCCAGAGGCTGGTATGCATCAGTGCATAGAAGGTCTCTGGGTTTTCCACAAGCAGCATACATGTATATGGCATGTGTGCTCCAGCCAGCAGATGACAGAGATCCAGTGACTGAGAGAGAATCGTACTCTGCATGGAAATGTCTTTGGGTTTGTTTTTTATATTTTCTGTGAATGTTACTTTGTAAACTTGCGAAGCCTCCCATCGCTCATAAAGGCGGCTTGCAATATTTATGGCAAACTACTACAGCTTTCTAAATAAAACATAGTATGCTATTCTAATCTCATACCATCATAAATCCTACTGCCAGTATGTGGAAAGTAGTTACTATGCTGGTTTCTAAGTTACAGTTAGACTATCTGTCAGTGCTATCAGCTGTTCAAATTTTCTCAAAGTTGTGAATGTTTAAATAACGTCTGAATCATTAGTCTGACTGTTTCATTAGTTACAAACATTAGTCTGCATCTTCATGCCAGCATTTTCTAAAAAAAGCCTTTCTAACTTGCATTTTAGGCAACAAGATGTTGAAAAATAGGAATGTGATTAATGACAATGCAAAAAAAATGTAACGTGCCTGTTACTGTCGATGTTTGTTTTCCTGTTACTTTGAATGCATTGCAATATTGAAAGTAATCATGAGTCAAGCTGTAAACCTGAGGTATCCTAAGGTTCAAGCATTGTGGGCAGAACTTTGGCATTGCCTGACGGTGACACATTTTGAGAACAAACATCTTTGTGTCCGTGTGTGACCTCCGATAAGATGGTAGCAGCAGTGTAACAACCTTTTTTTCTTCTTCATGGAAGTGCCATGAAAGACCTAAGGAAATGTGAAAATAATATAAATTGTGATAACTAAAGCCATGTTAATGGAGCAGCAATGCATAGCTTCACAAATGCTATTCTCCAATGGTAATTTGTATTAAATTTTGTTGAATGGTTTTAATAATAAAAAAGAAAGTATCTGTAGGAGGGTGTCCTTTCTTAAGCCCAGTATGTACCTTTTTCTTAAGGGACACTGTCAGGTTAAAAATTTACAGGGAACCTTTTAAAAGCAGGACTCTTATAAAAACATATCTGCATAGAGGCTGTTAAACTGCTGAACTGTGCTGTGAGCATAACATTTACATGCTGATGATTTATTTGCATCACTGATTCAGGGGTGCTCTTACATTTGGTGCAGTGACATACAACAAACTGATAGTCTGGCCCTTGTGTAAATAAGAGTTCAAAAATGTTCTACCTGCATCACTGATAGTTTCTCAGAGTAGTAAACATTGAAAGTTTATAGGCATGTCTTTTCTCTTCAGCATTTTTGCTTAAGTATAACCAGGAGAATAGGCAATCACGTTGAAGAGAAATGCAAGCACTATTTTATTTTAGAGATAAGAAAAACAAAACAAAACCTCGCAGTGTCCCTTTAGCTCTGGTTTGTTGTAAACATCCTTTCTGACACAGGGATAAATGCAGAAAAAATTTTGCAAGACTATATATATGTGTGTACATATATATATATATATATAAACACAAAATTGCTAAACTCCATTCTGTAGGGTATAATATGTCTACCAGCACATCCCAGGAAAAAGAACATTCTCTTGCATACATGCAGAAATGTGAAAATAAAGATGCCTGTGTGAAATGTGGTATTGGTCTCACTCCAGTGCCTAAACAGGTTGTGTTGCCCAGCTGACCGCTCCCCTCGGCCAGCTCTTGGCTGCGCAGACGGGGAGCCAGCGGCCTGGGGACAGCCGCCTCTGCCACCGAGGCACCAGCCTACTCAGAAGAGACAACAGTTCCCTGTAGAAAATGCCAAACCTAACTTCTTGCTGTCCCTGCAAGGAAAAGGTGTTGAAGCTGCCTGTTCAGTGCCTCTCACTAGCTCCGAAGTATACCCAGCTACTGCTAGGCAAAGTAGATTCTGGCTCACTGGCACGTGTGTATGCTTTTTATTCCTTTTTCAGCATCAGCTTTGCTCAAGTGGTTGTCCAAAGTCATAGTTACTGCTGTGAGGTACTAGACACACCTCTGATTTTATTCTCAGCCCATCACCATTGCAGGCTGAGCATCTCATCCTGCTGCCTGTGTGGTCTGGGGCATTGCATCTGATGGTTTGAAGGGACAGTGGGGAAGAGGGCAGGTATGCACTGGCAATGAGGGCCGCCCCCATAGCATCTCTGGGAATGTCCTCCAGAGCGTGCTAGGGTGAAACTGAGGCATGTGCCGCAACTCAGCATGTGAAAAAGGTTACTTTTGAATGCAATAATAGCTTTTTCTTACTGTGAGATTAATTCTGTAATCTTTGCTTATCCACGCAGGTCTAGCAAAGCTGGAAACAGAAGAGGCCTGGACATGTTGGTGCACGAAGATCTACTTCTCCGCACAAGTAGAAGTTATCGGCTACCCGGTTCTCTTGCATTTGGGGCCAGAAGATGCATCTGAAACAGAGAAACATGGAGAAAACATGCAGCATGCTGGGGAAAGTGAGGCTTGTATCCTGCTAGAGTGGGATGTGAGTGGGAGCACTGTGGGATAACAGGTATCTATTGGTCTGCAACCTAGATTTAATCTAACGAATTGCTTTAAGGGAAGAAATCCCAGACTATCATCATCTCTAAAGCCAAATATCTAAAGCCTAAATGGAGCTGAGCACTCCTGCTGGAAAGAGGGCAGCTTGTTAACTTTCTGCCTTCCATCCTGAATTATCTCCTTAGCTGCAGTCTGTCTGAAACCACAGCATGTGCCCCTTGATTCAGTGCTCAGGATTATTTAAACTCCTTTGCCTTTGTGAGGCAAATTCAAACTGGTGACCGGCAATAGAGTGACAGCAGACAAGTACAGAGAACACGAACAAGGCCATGGGATGGGGTGACTCGTATCTAGCATGATCTTCAGTCGCTTAGGCCGAATGAAAGAAATACATAAGAAAGTCTTTATAAATAAATGTTATTAAAAATAAACAGAAATGACCAAACAAATTTGAAGACACAGCTGCTAATTGTCTGTGTGACACTAATTAAAGGTTAAAGAATAATAAAAATGCAGTTAAAGTAAAAACAAATTGGCAAGGTATCAGTAATAGTGATATTAAATCCTCAATGTATTTAAATCATCAAGTTAACATGGGAGGTTATCAACCACAACAGGCCAGTCAAGGGTAGACGTCCCTTTATAAACCACCCATGTAGTAAGTACAGTGAAATCAGGTGTCACCTGAAGCCCGATATTTGCTCGTCTCCAGCTGACAGTGTTGAGGCCAGCTGAGGTGACGCATCCTTATGCGTCCAGGTGACGGTCACCCCAGTCTGCACAGCACAGGTAAGCACATACAGGTTTCCAGTGGCAGTTTCTGTCTTTGAATTCTGTCCCAAAAGCGTGCATCTTGCACGTCAGGAGCTAGAGTTAGGGTGGTTTAGACAGAGAGGGTCAGGTACTGTCACCTCCCCATGGGGCTCTTCTGTTCACATACACCAATTGCTCTCTAAGAAGAGTCAGCTACATTTTCAGCCCCTGAAATAACCTGGCTGTGGGATAGCTCTCAAATATGGGGGGGGAAAGGGAAGGGAGGTTAAGATAAATACGTATGTACATAAGAGGTCTAGATCCTTCTCCTGCATTCACCTTTAGCAAATCCAGCTATACCATATCTGTATAGGTGTGTATACTCTGATTTTAGATTCAGAAAAAAAGAATAATAATCAAATGGGACTGAGCAGCCTCTTGTTTGCTCTAAATTATGCTGCCATATTTTTTTTTTCAATATTACCATGATAATCTTTAATACTGCTTGTATCTCATCATAGCACAGACCCTGGTGTCAGGATAGCTAACAGGAGCTGTCCCAGTAATGATTCTCGCTCCTCTCAGAATTAAAATATTAGGTGCCCTGTGAGTGGCACTTATCCCATGCACTCTTTCAGCTAGAATAGCTTTGGTTTCTGTAAAAATTGATTACCCTCATCATAATTTACAGCTCCTGCATAAATAACTTGTGTTTATGCAGCAAATAGATAGATGTCTGGATTTCAGCAGATAGGGCCTGGTGGGGCAGCGAGGGGGATGTGTGTGCAGCAGCGTGTGCTGCCTGCTGGGCCCTGGCGAGGAACCCTAGATGTCACCGAGATCCCTCCCGGTCACCGAGATCCCTCCCGGCCTGCGCAGCCAGGGCCAGCCCAGCAGATCGCATTTAATTATCTGAGGGGCAGATGTCGGGTGTCACATAGTGCTCACTTAACCACTTTCATACGTAAGCATCTTCAACAGCTCTCTTTGAGAACTAATTAAAGTAACAGGGGTGTGTAATACTTTTTTATAAGTGTGGTTATTAAAGAGATGTCAAAAATGCAGATATATCTAAGAGTAGGGAAAGTGAACTTTGAAGAACAGAATCTAGGGGAAATTAATTATTTCTAATTCACAGAGAAGGAACTGAAGCCAAATTTTGTGTCATTGCATCACATCAGGTGTGCGCTATATGGGATAAGGCATGGGAGCTGCATAAGCAGAAATCCTGCATGTTCTCATTGATTGGAGAGCTGGCAATAGGCCTACCCCTACTGCTTTGCCAGGAGAGGCTGGTTCTTTGCAAACGGGAGACCTGTCCCACTCATTCTCCAGGAGGTGGAAAATGAACCAGGGATCTGCAGATCCTCAACGGATGTGGTTATTTCCAGTCTGTTTTGTTTAAGCTTTCCTTTTTGTCTTGTAAAAGAAAAGTGTGTCTTTCTCTATCTGTTATTGTAGGGACTCAGAATCACTGTGGGGCTCTAGCTGGAAACCCCCATGGGGGGAAGGTGCCTCCTGGCAGCACAGAATAAATTGCCATATTAGGTTGTGAAATCGCCCTGGGAACTCGTCTGCTGTCCTGTCCCTGGGGTTGCATTTGGCCAGCATAGGCAGCTCTCCATGCTGCACGGAGAGGCCTGTGGAAGAGCCAAGGTGGTGCCAGGGTAATCTGCGCTCCTAACACAGGACAAGGGCTTCTGCAAGAGGCTTGGCAGTGCTTCTGGTAGTGGGGAGAGGGGATTGTTTCCTTTAAAAACCTGGGACACTTTTAAAGTTACTTCTTGTTGAGATTTGCAACTACAGCCAGCTGCCATGAAATGGAGAACAGGAACAGGGTTGCAGCACAACAAAGCAATGTTTCGCTTGCAGGAATCAGCTCTGATCTGAAGTCTAGCTACAGAAGAAAATCGGCCCAGATGGTTACTACCCTCTGCGAGGGCCAGGAATCCAGATAAAAAAGTGTAAGAATGAGGCCATTCTGGTCAGCCTGAACACTCCTCACGAAACCCTGTGACCATCCTTCCCTATGCCACAGGCTTTCTTGTGACCATGTCCACACTGCCTCCAAAACCCAAGCCACGTCTCAGGTTCCTCTGCCTGCGACTGAAGGGGGCATAAGAATGATAAAGCCATGTTGCCACTTTCCTGGTTTTTTAGAGTATGTATTTAGTCTTTACATTTGCAGGGAAAGCCAAGGAGCGTGTATGCTGATGATGTAAAGGGTGGAGGTGAAAGGACCGCCGTTAGTAATGTACAGTCAACTCTCTTGTTAAATGTCTATGAAAAGTTAGGGCTGACCAGAAGGATACTAAGTTATTGGAAAGTGTTGATTTAAAAAAATCAAGATTGATTTTACAATCCCAGGGTTAGATTGACTTTGTTGACTTTTTCACAGACACTTAGCCAACCTTTTTGTTCTAATTACTTTATTGATTTACTTATAAATCAATATAAATTGAAAATATATAACAATGTAAGTATACAAGGAGATAGAAGTCAACACAACGTTTTCTGTCTGAACACATATTCTAAATTTTAGAGAACTCAGAATGTGAAGAATTACAAGAGCCTTATGTTTCCTTCACACGGCACAAGCTGTTGTAGAAAACCATTCGCCATTATGTTACAAACCAGTTGTATGTAAGAAAAATAATATGAATTTTAGTGGGTGAGCATTGAACTGATGGAAGAGAAGACCTGTCTGTGCTGTAATTGATAACTAGTAAAACTCTTGGGAAGAACCTATGTGTTTCTATGACAAACTGAGCTGCAAAAATACTTCTAAGTTGTCCTTAATTTTTGTTTCAGATTTTTTAAAATTTATCTTAAAGTAGTTAATTTGCCTTATATTTGTTTTACTTTCCACTAAGCTGTGATATCGTAATGCTAAAATCTTTAAGGACATCTGCTATAAACAAGTTATTGAACTGTTTTCTAGGTCAGTCTCCTTTTGTATTCAAATGAAACAGCTGGACACAAGCTAACAAGAGACACTTTGAAATGAAAAGAAGGTAAGAGATTTCAATCAGAGCAATGCCTTGCAGTGATTTTAGCAATAAATTCAAATTAACAGAATACTTAAGCTTTTAGTTTATGTCTTATTGTAGCAGTGAATATTTAGTGCATGCCACAAAGTAATGTGTAAGAATGCAAAACCAGGAAAATATAGTCTAGATTTTGGCAGCTTCAAAGCCAAAAAGCAGAATTTCAGAACTTGAAAATTCACATTTCTGAGAGCACATTTAATCCCCATTTGGAACAGAAATCTTATCACAGCCTGTGAAGAGGCCATTCCAGGGCTTGAGCAGCCCCGCCCAGCAGGGCAAAAAAAGATCATTGCAGAAATCGGTGTGACATTGCAGAGACTTGTAGGTAATTTTAGATACAGTAAAAGCCATTTCCAGAAGTTTAATAGACAAGGAGAGATGTACTGTTCCTTTACCGTAGCTTTACTATGGGTTTGGTACGGTATTTATAGTACTTGTGTGACCCCTATGTTGACAGTATCTGAACACCATCTCCTGTGTGTATCTCCAGAGCCCTTGGTGAGGCTGGGAGGTGCCACCTTGTGCCCGCATTTGTGCAGGAGCTGAGAAAAGCCTTATGATTGTGGAGGTAATTTTGACAGAGCCAGGAACTAAGCTAATCTTTCACATACTAAATGAGTCCTTCTGCATTAGCTATTCCTGCCCTTCACGGACAGGTCCATGGAGTAAGAACACGCCTTGTTGTAGGGGTTTGGAGAAAGTTAAGGGCAGTGGGCTAGAGCTCTCTTGGGGAAGGGGCCGGAGGTGCCTCATGGTACTGACAAAGTCTGGAAGGGATAGACAAAACCCTGCCTGGGTCTGTGTAAGAGACCAGAGAGAGCACAAAAATGTGACAAAGCTGGTCAAACCTGTTCCTCGCGTGGGGATTTTTCTCCTTTGTCTTTTTTTAGCACTTGGCAAAGAGGGGAGAAATAGGTGTTGTTTGGCTGGTCTTCTGTGGTTTCGCTCTCGAGGTATTTTTAGTGCACTGATATATGGGCACCTGGGCCCTGGCTGTGTGGGTTTCTTCCTTGTTTTCAATGAGAGGCAGCACGGCAGCTCTCCCAAACCCTCAGCTTCCACCCGCAGGACATGCAGAATTGGGAATTAACCCAGAAGACAGCTGGCATTCAGATATTGGGGTATTGGCACAGAAACAAGCAAATGGTCTGAGGTGTTCATGGGCTGTACCCATCTCACGGCACGAGGCACCTCTGAGTGCTCCCCCACTCCCTGCGTGCAGCTGGGCAAAATATCCAGTATTGTCATTATTGTGATGATGGAATAGATTTTTATAGTCCCCAATGTTGGCCAGAAAATATTGCCACACATGTCAGTATAGTCTGAATTTCCCAGTACAATTTTTTTTTTCTTAACACCAAAATGTCTTTCATTAAAATAAAACAGCCTTCAAAGGCTCCTTTACTTGCACTGCTCATGTTGAATTTACAGGAACAGGCATCTGGTATCTGCAGCTGAGTTGCCCAACATTCAGGGATATTTTGGGATATTGTTGGTGTTTGATAGTCAGGTAGATAGAACAGGCAGGCTAGTGCAGTGGTGTCTTTGGCCATGAATAGGGGCTCTTAGGCAGTTACGAAAATGTATTTTAGCTTTTAGAGCAAAGGATGAGGGAGGATCTGAAGAGCAAAAGCAAGCCAGTACAAGAAGAAATTATAAGGCTTTTGCTGGAAAGTTGTAGGGGACTGATTTAACAATGTGAGGATCGGACCGTAAGTCCATCTGGTCTTTCACAAGTTCCTTCCTTTCTGTGTTCTTTTATTTTCTTTGTCACAAATGCACTATACCCTCTGCATGTTCCCTGAGGAATTCCCATGTCCCGAAAAATATCTTCAAGGGGCCTCAGTGAAACTGGGGTGAGCTGAGTTAGCTGGGGAGCAGCCAGGCAAGACGCCGTGCTTGCGGAGCACAAGGCCGACCCTGGTGCCGAGTCCCAGGCAGCAGCTCCCGCACTGCTGAGCAGGTGGTCCCGGTGCAGGAGGGTGTTCACATAGGAGAAAGGATAATCTTTCTTCTTGTTTCACCCACAAATAATTCACACTGCATTGCTCCAACTTTGCAAAGCAGATTTTTCTTCTAGGCAGGGGCTGTTACAGGACAGTTGGGGATCAAGGAGTTTGGAGTACCTCAGTACAGGAGTCTATAGTGAAAATGTTTTGCCTCTGTAGAGCAAGAGCTGGCTATGCCTCATACAGTCCCTGTCTGGCAAACGGAAAAACAAAAGGCCGTGTTCTTTGTTCAAGGTTGCTGAGAATGTTCATGAAAGGCAATTAGAAAAAATGTGGTGGTGAGTCCCCATGTATTAATCTTTATTAGAGTTAAATTTTCCCTTGCAAATGTGACATGCCATCAGGTTGCTGTCTCTAGGGTGTGCTTTGTGGGACATTACAGGGAAGACTGTGCAGCATTCCCAAAGTAGCTATTAATTTCCCCAAAGCACTTTTAGCAGATGAGACTTACAGAGAGCCAGCTAACCCGAGCCAGGGTGGCACCTGAGCCACTGGCGGGAGCGGCTGGGGACGCTGCTGTCACTCTGTCGTTCATACCATGTAATGCAATCCAGCAGCTCTGGACGATGGTTACAATTCACCAGGGTTGCCAGGATGAAACAAAAACTGCACAGCATGTTTTGGGGTCGTGGTGTAGCTTCTCTCATTAGCCATCTTTATTTGAGTGGTAACTACTTTAATGTGGCAACAGAAATAAACTGTAAATAATTGCATGAGCAACAATGTCAGTTTTATTCCTCCTCTTAGTGATCTCCCTTTTGGTATAGTGCATGCATTCACTGGCAGGCAGATATAGGGCCGTACATCTGCCCTAACATAAGCAAATTCCCTCTGATAATTGTACTGGGGCTCTGCCAGGACACCTGGGTACCAACGGTCCCGTGGGGACATACTGGTCAGTACTTTTCCAGATGCCACATAACTTCTTCAGGGGTGTGTGATGATCTGATGTGACTGTGGATGGAGCAGTCTATAGGGCCTTTAAGGACACCAGACATTTTCTCTCTGTCAGATAGTTATCAGTGTCATACCAAAGGTCATGTTCTCCGTCAGCTCACAAGTGTTTCAATGATTTTTGGTAATAGGAGCTTGTTATTTTATTTGTGCCAGGGCTGGAGGTACTTTATACTGTAACAAACATAAACTGTAAATAATCACAAGTGAAAATGTCAGATTTCTGCCTCCTTTTTGCGATTTCCCTTTTGGTTTGGTGTGTGCATTCTCTGGCAGACAGGTATATGTCCCTGACACATTTTAAAGATCAAGAATGACCCTGAGAAGGAGTGGCCTGAAACCTACTTTATCCCTGATGCACAAGGAGCATCAATCTGGCTCCCACCCAGAGCGTGTGGGAAGCCGATGCCAGCTCCGTCACACACAGAAGGGGCAGGGAACTCTGCAGATAGCACCTACTGAACTATGTAAATGCTGTTAAGACCTTTTCTTTATCTTTTGAAATGCAAAACTGAAGGTAAGTCTGCAATTACTTCTTTTCATCCATTTAAAATATCTTCATAGTCCTTTGGGAAACCTCAATCATATAAAATTTCTCTCCTTTTCCTTATTTCCACAGTGCTCAAAATAATCTACTCCAAAGGTAAACATTTCAGTGAATACTTCCATAATGTGAAAGGTTTGTGTGTTGTGATACCATTCAAACTCAGTTTTGAAGACCTCTAAGTTCATGCCCTCAAAAGAAAGCCCAGCAATGTTTTTGTTCAGGCTATTCTACATCCCATCATAATTCAAAGCTAAGTTAATGTTTCACCTCAGGCTGCAGTAAATTAGATAAAACACTGTTTCCTCATTCACAGAGTAACAACAGTTACCCTTTTACTTTGTCTGCACTGCTATGTTGTGCTGATAAAGGAAAAAAACATTGCTTAATCCCTTCTAACAGCAGTTGAGATTATTTTTCAACACAAAATACATTTTTGTACTGCATTGCCTATTGCTGAGGCATTTCTAACACTGCTAAGCCTCAACCTATTCTAGGTAATGAGAGCTGTCTTTCCGGTGGCAAACCTACCACTACTATTTTATAAGCTAAATATGAAGCTAAACCCATGTGAACCTCAAGGTGATTTTTCCACCTCATTTTTTTTCTCCCAAAAGCAGAAAATGCTTGTTCCTTGGAATTTAACCTTGGAAATTACTTAAGTGCTCTATGAGTAAGCTTTTCAGAGATTTCCTTTCTAACGGAGATACCGAACATGTGCACACCTGGGCCCGATGCAGCTGACGAGTGCGTACCTGAATGACTTTTCGCCAAGGAGCAGCTCCCATGCCCGCTGTGCTGGAGCTCCTCTCAGGTGAGCGGCTGTGGGACTGGGACTCGGCATGTAATGGAGGGCAAGAGCTTCAGGCAAGACATTTATCTGCTCTCTTTTACTCACCTGCTGGTAGCGCACACTGCTACTTTCATATCCCACGTGGATAACGTGAATCTAATGTCTTCCACTATCCAGGACTCCTCAGCTCAAAAATAGCATAAAGCAAGAATTATTATTCTTGAATAGTAATAATAATAATATAAAGCGTCTTCTTAAAACCAACATCCAGCTGCTTCAGAAGCAAAACACTGGAGTGTGTCCACATCAGCTCTCTGTGACTGTTTGGGACAAAATGAAAAACCAGAAGATTTTTAATTGGGTACATTGCTGTAGTGCTTCATGAGAAGCATAGAGGTGCTGGGGGATGTCTGTTGCATCGTCACCTCCCTGAGGCATTATGGCTGCTCCAGCGGAGACACTGCTGTGCTGCAGAGGGGATGAATCCCACCGGTAAGTGCCATCTCATTTGGAGAGTTAGCATAAAGCATTCATGTCATAATTTAAAGTGTTCATTCAAGTATTTTGACATTTAATGTTTTTTCTTAAAAATATTCTCCCCCCCTTGAAAGAAAACAATATAACAGTACAGGCCTAGGTCCTCTGGGGGGAAAGTTCTTAATTAACAAAAAAAGAAGTCTTTTAATTAAGCTGCTTTTATGTTTATGGTGTTCAGAACAGTTCCAAAAAAATGCACTACCAATAGAGATAACTTTCCTTCTCATGAACATGCAAACCAGAAACTCGTACTTACTACGGCTTGTCTGATAAGTACATCTTGATCTGATCTGCTGTCTCAGAGTGTATTTCATCCTATTAGCATAAAAATAAGCAATACGTTCCAATAGATCCTAATCTAGTGCCAGTCAAAATATCTGCCCAGCTTTTGACACTTGAAGTCACTTATATGCATGAAATACATATTTAATAAGTTAGGGAGCAGAAAGGAATGACATCATTATCAGGTAAGAGTTTTGGCCAAAGACTAAACCACAGTTGTGCATTAATCTGAGATAATAACAAAATGTTGTGCACCTGAAACTGAGTGTCCAGTTAACTGCCTGTTCCCAAACTCATTCTTGTATCTGACAAGAGGTTACACCGACCTTTCTTTACTTTTAAAGTGTATTCTTTACAGCGAAGTTAGAAAGCTGTACAGGAATCTAGGCATGAACATTGGGTGCTGATGTGCACACAGATAAAATAACGTTTTCAGGTTGTAAGGGGCAACATCATAATGATAATAATTAAATGGGTTTTCAGATTGGAAAAAAACATGCCTGGTACCAGTCCAGAACTTTTGTTCCTACTTGAAATGCTTTTTTTGGTTCAAGTATCAGCAGTATTGGCACGTTAGACCTGTTAAGAGCAAGACAGTATTGGTGACAGAGAATTTGTTGTTAGCATTGCTTGTTTTTCAAAGAGCAGCTGGAACCTGCAATGTGTTTTACAGCAAATACCTGCCTAGCCATGAATAATTTACAGCGTTGGGTAAGGTTTTGCAGAGTGCTGGACACCAAGCTGCTGTGAGGTTGGCTCAGGGCTGCTCTTACGAATGCGTCAGCTGAGGAAGCCTCGCTGATGGGCAGCTGTCCCGCAGCCCAGTTCCCCTGTGTCTCCTTTCATTGGCAGTTCATAAAGCATTCACACATACAAGGGTTTTAAATACTGGGTTAAAGGTAAGATATCACCTGTTACTTCTGTGATGCATAAATTCTGTTTTGGAGTAGGATGCCATGCTGCAGGCAGCCTGGACTTACACCAAGGCGGGATGGGGCACCTGGCTTACCTGACCCTTCAGCTTACCAGAGAAGAGAACAACAAATCCTGGTGACTGAGAGTCAAAATAAGAGAAGATCAATAGAAAAGCATGTTTCCATGAATCTTTGTCTTTAGAGGTCCCTAGGAGACAGTGTGAACGGCTGTTATTATTATTTTTCACATGGGTAGCTAAGGCTCAGCAGCTCATGTCCCTCTTTTAGCCGGTTCTTTTCCTGGACGACGTCTCTGTCCCCTGAGTGCTGAGGTGCAGTGTGCGCAGGCACCTCTCGGCAGGGTGCTGGGACGGGCTGGGCTGGGAGGCGTGCAGGGCACGGCACTGCGGGGCAGGGTGCTGCCAGGCCCAGGACGGGAATGGGCGCCCTGGGGGCAGACCCTATGGCAGACAGCTGAGTTAGGTCAGCCTGGCCAGCCGCTGCTCCTGCCCCTCCCGTTAACGATGCGAATTGCACTTGAGGGGCAGGGAGAAAAGGTACATTTGTTCGCTTGTTTTCCAGTTAATCAATTAAGAACGCATTAAAAGGTGGGGAAAAAAAATTGCTGCGTTGGATCTGCCATGTAATTAATAGGAAAAAATATAGCCACACTCATTACATCTCTCAGACCTTTGGTTTTCTGAGCTGTGGTAAGTACCTTCTACATTAAAGTCCCTTTCCTAGTGCCGGAGGAAACTGCAGAGCAGAGGTGATGTAGGGACAGGAGCGGGGCGCTGAGGGTGTTGGTGTGTCCTGCTCTGCTCACATCAGACACATAATGAAGTGAAGGAAAGTGGGAAGAAAGGGTCACTACCTGGATTTACACGTTCCCTGGCAAAAGGCCTCGGCCTATGGTCATGGCTGACCTGTGTTGCAGCCAGGACTGGGGAGCACAGCCAGGGACCAGGAAAGCACAGACCAGAAAGTGGGTTCCTGTGCAGACTGAGGAGTCTGGTTTGAGGTTTGTGTTTGCTTTATCATTTCATCCAAAAAGAGCATACTGGTAAGGACTGAGTGTTTTATTTTCTTTGTTGCTGTAGACACCGTCATCAAGTCATAGAGTTTGCTGTAAATAAGTCTACAGTATAAAATGACATTTCTTTTCTCACAATATCCATTTTCTGCCTCCTCTTCCTATCCTGTCTTTCAGGCATTTTTTTTAGAAAAGCTAGAAAGATAAGTTATGCAATGGGTCTGGATTGACAGTCCCCTTAAATGCTGAAATGGGGCAGAAATACTGCTGGTGTGATGGTGTCCGGCTCCAGGTCGCTGCTGTAGCTGTGCCACCACTGTGCCCTGCCTGCGCGCTGGGCAACCACTCCTTTCTTCAGGTAGTCTTTGGCAAGAGCCTGACCTTTACCTCTCTTTGTAGCAAGAGTGGGTGTCGCTGCTGTTTTAAGCTGCCAGGAGCCCAACACATAGCTACAGAAAATAAATGTGGTATGAGCTGATTGATTTATCTGCATTTTCTAGCCCAGCAATTAATTCTGCTTTTGGGAAGCAGAACCAACGCAGCAAGCATGCTGTAATGCCAGATCAGAGCTGATAATGTGTTCCTCCCTTCCTCGGTCCTTTGCTAGCACAGAGATCAGCCTATTAAGGAATAATCTCCCAAAGCATCAGCCGGCCTCAGCAAGGATCATCGCCGGCTGCACTGCAGCAGAGCAGAGCCTGGCTGGCGGCTGGAGACAGAGCGGGAAGCCACAGGTGCCGGGGACGGGAGGGAGGTGGCAGCAGGGGCTCGGAGGGGGTGGCCACCTACCTGCCACACTCCCAAGAAGCCACGAGGCTGCAACCTGCCGCACAGAGCTGGGAAGTCACTGCTCTAACCTTACTTTTTGCCAAATTGCTTTGAAACTTATGATTACTGCACAGATACACTTTCCCATTACCTTAAGAGCTAAGTGGCCCTAAATATAGCCCTGTGCTGGTTGTTGATGGTGTCTGCATGGGTTGTCCATGGATGAGGGTTGGTCAGTGGGCAGTGGGGCCAGCACATGGGGCATCTTGTGTTGGGAGCAGCTGCAGCTGGTGGCTGCACACAACTGCTAAGTGTGAGGTCTGGGGGGAAACTGAGGCAGATGGGATGTTTCTGACCTGGAAGCAGCAGTTGGGAAGCGGTGCCCACAGGTGCTGGTGGGTGCCCGGAGGCCCCGTGGTAGCACAGGCGCAGCAGTGGGCTCCCAGTCCTGGGGGGGTGGGGGCTTGGTGAGGGTGGGAGGAGGGGAAAGGGGGAGCTGCTCCTTCCTCTGCTTGCTGCTCCCCCCCCACCCCCAAGCAGGCTGCACCCCACTCCCTTTCTCTCTTGTGTAAGGTGGGGTTATATTTATCCCAGCCCTCAAGGGTGCAGAAGCGAATTCAGATGCTGTGGTTAAAAGCTACAGCACATAAGTAAGCATTCCTGCTGGGGAGCATTTCATGTCACCACCCCAACAGCTCACTGATGCATCAGCTGGGAACGCAACAAGTGCAAAGTCAATGCAACAAAGAGGAGACACCAAGGAGAAGGCTGCTGCCACGGCAATCTCCCTGATCTGCTTGTAAAATTCCCTGTGTTTGAGTCTCTGTGGGTGGCTTTTGATGGAATTTCTCTCTAAGGCAAAACAAGTTGAATATACGGTCTCTTTTACAAACCTTTCTGATTCAGTCCAGTGGAATCAGTGTGGCTATTTTTTCATCCTGACTATCAAAAATCAAAATCTCATCAAATCAATACCTGAGCACAAAGAAAAGACAGAGACTTTATCTTCCCCATGTTGATTATTATCTGCAGAAAGCATCTGTTTACCTGCACTGTCTTAGGAATGCGTGTGTTTTTACACTGTATTTTGAGCTAAGGCATATCCTTTGGGGAAATGTTGGTCCTGCTTGGCTTTTACTGCAGCACAGATCTAGGTGCACCTCTTTTTGTTGTATGGATGTGGCTCTGGACATCCCTTAGGCAGGCAGCAGCATCTGGCAGCTGCTACCAGGCAGATAACCGAGCCATGGGGTGCTACCTACACATCTCCTGACGTTGCAGGCTATCTGTCCAGGGCTGTCCTGTCTTTCAGGACAGTACAGATAGAGCAAAACAGGCTGTGCTCACCTGAGAAAATCAGTTTCTCAAGTGATACATTGGTAGCAGTACAACAGTGCACAGAAAAGGTAATGTGTGTGTGTGTGTGTGTAACTTCTCCAAAAAAATGTGGCCAAAAATGCAAATGGTGGGAGTACGCACAACAGATAGCCAGGGTATTACTCTGCTGATGCTCCAGATTTGTCTTGCCAGCTCAGAGATTCGTAAAAGGATGCAGAGCTGTAATACTCTTCTTGAAACATCAGGGGCCTTAGGTGTGAAACAGCTCTAATGAAATGTGACGGTGTGGCTTTCATGTCGCTACAGTCAATTCATTGATATGAAGAGGGCAAACGCTTTGACAGGAGGCTTGGGATGATTAATGGGCTTGTGCATGCTTTATGTTTTGTTGAAATTACAAACACCCGCTAAGGCTGAAGCTTTATTAACGGACACCCTATGAACTGTGGGGACTTTTGGGCATATGCAAGTAGGAGATGGCGGGTTGCAGGTTGACTGACTCCTACTGAATGAACCAGTGCCATGTCAAGCCTCATGGTTTTCATGTGGTATGGTCTTGGCTGAAGCTTAGGTGACCTGAGCCCAGGTCAGAAAACAGCAGCACAGCGGTCCAGCCTGGCATCTATTCTCAGAATTAAGGGCATATTACAGAAAAACTTACGCTAAAGGTTGCTCGTGTTATCTAACCCTGAATAAGTAATGGCCAAGTGAGCTAGCTGTAGCATAAAAGCAGTTTTTCAGGTTTGAAAGGCTGCTGCTGCACTCTGTGCCCTGAGAGCAGCTCACGGCTTCTCCCCAGTGCCGGCAGCACTGGGTTGCATTTCTTTGCAAAGTAAGTTTTGCAGTCCAGGTTAGCAGCTGCTGCGCTGCTGGTGGGCCGTTCTGGCTCAGCTTCCACTGCTCAGGAGTCCAGGTGCCCTCCCAATGCCGGCAGGATGCGGTCACGGCTGCCAGAAAAGAGTAAAAGAGCCCTTTTCTGCAAAATTCAACCTCAGGGCAATGGCAGAATGGCTTCCTCCAGCCTCAGGGATCCAGATTAAGTTTCTCAGAGCTGGTGGCCTGCGTCCAGGCTGCCAGCACACTCTGCCTCCTGCCAGCACCGACGCGAGCAGGCAGCAGTGCAGTGCCGCTGGCTGGGGACACCAGCCCACCCCTCCTTGTGTCCTTTGCTGTGCCCCCTGCACCCCGCGGGGCTGTTGGTGCTGATGGCGCTGGGCTGCCCGAGGCTGGTGTGGTCTCGGTCCCAGAGCTGCCTTTGTGGTTGAGCAGAGATCTGTGTATTTGCAGAACTGAAACTATGCAGCCCAGTCTAAGAAAATGTAACAACTTAATTTTCCAGAGGTTTCCCCCTCCCTTCCGACAGCAATGCCTTCAGTTTAAAAAAAGAAGTCCATTTAAAACAAAAGACTAATGAATACAGTAGCTCTTCCTCTTTTGCAAGTTTAAACACGTCATCTTTCCTCAGAGAACAGCTCTAAATCATTTTATTTGCAAGCCCTAAGCAGGAATTTGTATTCATGGTAAGACATTTACTGAGTTAATTTATTTAAGGCTGGGGCATAATTTCTAATAATGGAAGAGTCTCTAGGCCCAGTGAAATTGTCTCCCTGATAGGGCATTAATATTTTAAGGGGTTATAATAATCTGTCAATTGATCTGTGTCTTTTAGGGAGTAGGTTAGCAGTTATTGATGATTGCTCATATGAAGGATTATCTTAAATAAAGCTGGTGCTTCGCAGACCGACGCCTGCCACAGGGCCACATGGCCACGCCAGCTGGAAGGGGGGTTCAGGTCCCAGGTAAATGGGTACGAATGAAACGAGGAGGAAAAATAACACAGTGCAAATCTGCAGGGTGGCTGCTGCTCCCGCAGCCCCGGGCTCAGAGAGCAGCACAGGGAAAGCCCGCGATGCCTTCGTGTGCACAGCAGTCCTGCTGCCAACCAGGGTTTCCTGAAGAGATGTGAAATTGGGTACTGGTCTAAGCAAGGAGGTGTTGGAACATGTTCTGCAGGAGGCTTGTTCATCTTGGCAGATAGTTTGACTGTTATTGATAATAGTTAAGAGACAAATAACTTGACCACTTAATACCTTAGTTTCTCTCTTCTTAGAAATGGGGAACATTTATGCTATTTCTTGAGTGATTTAAAAAGAAGAGGAAAAGTCCAAATAAAACACATTCTTGCTTGTTTTACTGCTATATTAAATGGCATGTTGCACTACGAAACATGATGCTGAATGGCCTTTAAAAAGAGGGTAACATAAAAATTAATCCAGATTAAATACCTTTAGGTAAAGCCTGTCTTAGGGAAGGGATGACAGGACCACTGAGGCCCCGGCAGAGTTTGATGGGGCATGTTCAAACCCTCCCAGCCCAGGCCGAGGGTACCGAACCGTGGCAGTGCAGTGGCCTGGGAAGGGGAACAACGTGAGCAAGTGGTGCAAAGCTGCCACCAAACTCTTGGCAAGAGCTGACAAACCTGAAAGGATACGGAGGCGGCTTCAAAGTCTGTCACCTTGTGCCTGGTATTTTGGGTGGACTAGCTTTTAAGTTTTCTTATAACCCACAGAGGCGCCTAGTTGGTGGGAAGCGTTAAATGCAGGATCTTGAGTAAAATTTATAGTGTCTGAACGTGGCTCTGTGCTGGGCCACAGCTTGCTCCCGCGACACTGGCACATGCGTCCTTGGCTGCATGGAGCAAGCTGAAGGCAAACAGTGTGTGGGGCACTTGGTTTCAAATCCATTTTTCTTGTGGCAGCTACTGTGGGCATGTCACACTTTTCCAGTACTGTGTCTGCTTCTAATTATTGTCCAGAGGTGACTCTTTCCATGTAATAAGCTCTTTGCAGCTGCAAGGTCACACAGTTACTAGGCTCACAGGGACTGGCCTGCCAGTCATTGCAGCCAGGTAATCCTGCCATGCTAAAGCATTGTGACAGCTTTAAAATGTTATAAAGAAAGCGAAATTGTTCGTACTAAGCTGCAGTGGCCTACTGTGGGTGTGTTCACTGGCTCTAAGGTTTTATTTGTTCATGTATAAATTATTCCTCTTAATGCAATAGGTAAAAGCATTTATCTACTAAAAGCTAAATTCTGCTCTGAGTCAAATGCTGGCACTTTGTGTTTTTCTATGTGCGTGGCTTTATTGTGGATATTGAGTATTTCTTGAGGAAAAATGAATGTTGGTGTGGAAGGACATGCAGCTGCAGTGCAGCTTTGACTGTGCTTCCTGCAAGAGCAAAATAAATGTGTTGGGAAAAAGTGGGCTGTGGAGGCATTCAAGACATCACGTGGCTGGTTTTCCCCTAAAACTTACTGCGGTGAGGAGTGTTTCACTGCCCTACAGAAATTCAGACTAATATATGTGTAAGATGAATGATTACGTCTGAACTGTGCTCCTTGGGGCCCCATCTGATATTTTTTTCTTACATGCTCATTTGTCAGTGTGTTGTCAAGCCTTCAATTAATGAGTTACTGGCAGCTCAATTCATCCTTACTCCCTCCCTTCAACCACGCTGGGTCCTTTCCCCTCCTTGGGCAAGGTGCTGCTGTGGTTGGCACACCACGACAGCCATCTGCTCCAAGGAGGCAGATGCTCAGCGAGAATGAAGGCAAAATGAAGTGATTCTGTCTATCACTCCTTTCCTCCTCTGAGAGGTCAGCGAGTCCCTCCTGCTTTTCCTCCTGGAGGGATGGGCCAGGGCACGTAGCAAGTGCTTGACTAAATCACATTCATTGCTTAATAGCCCTACGGGTCTGCCTGCAACGCACGCTTCAGGAGATGCTACAGAAAACTGCGATGGAGACTAGCCAGCACAGTGCTGCAAGGGAAGCTGTTTCCCTCTGTCACGGCATCAAAGATGGCCAAGGAAAGCAATCCAAAATTACCCAGTGCATCTGCAGGTTTCTTATTTTACATTTACCTGTTACCTGGAAGCTTGGAAGAAAAATTTCCACATGTTCACTGTGGACTTTGAGGCTGTGTGTCTGCTGTAACCTTGTGGTGTATTGACCATGCCCTTGGTCTGACAGAATGTGAGACTAATCAGAAACAAAATGTCTGATGTATTTTCTCTATGTATTCCTTTATTTTAGCTTTGTGCCCCTCCAATTTCTTTCTGTCTAAATGACACGCTCTCATTCTTTCCAAATTCTGCTCACATGAGAATTTTCGACAATAATTACCTTTTATTTCCCATTTCCTCCTCTAGCACACCCAGAACTGAGCAGAGCACTCGGTAAAGCTCCTCAGTAAACCCCCTTTGCTTTATTTACCATTAATGTAACAACTACCTACAGTCATTACATGTACAGTTCAGAAGGTACTCGGGGTACACCATTTTGTGTCCTGCGAGGGAGTTAATCTTGTGCATGCTTGTCTCAGGTGATAGGAACAAGAATAATTACGTCTCACATAAAATACCTGCACATACACAATAGAGGAGACTCAGCAAGCAGAACTGCTGAGGTGGGAGGGGCCTTATATATAGGGTTACAACGACAGGGTCGGCAAGTAGAGAGCAAAATCATAGAAAGCAACGTTTCTGGGCTTGTGAGCTGCCCACCTGTTAGAGGAGGGAAGACGAACTTTTTGCACCCAGCCCTGGATCCCTGCCTGCAGTGAGGGGCAGGTTCGCCAAGTGAATGAAACCTGAAATAATTGCCCAACATGACCGAGCACAGACAGCTGTGAGCTCACGGATCTGCAGCCACAGGAGATTGACAATTGCAGGCAAGTTTAGATCAGAGCTAGAGTTAAGGTATCTAGTGGAGGAGAAAAAGAGCTGCCTGGAGCATGCCAAATTTCTGTATAAAACTGTAATTATCTATACATTTTATGTACATTGCAAATGAACTGACCAAACAGAAGCTAAACTTGACATTTTGGAGGAAGAATTTATTGCACGTAAGTAAATCTCAGAAACCTTCATTTTGCTATAATGTAAGACTTTACGTATGTATTTAAAGAACTCAGTCCTTCAAGCTGCAGGCAGACCTATGTACCATGTTGGGTTGGCAGATGTGAGCACAAGCTGCCACTTCCCACAAGTAGCTTGAAGGATGAGGGTTTACATCTTGAAAATATAAATGCATTACTCAGGCATGGTTTTAACAGTCTTACATAGGGACTGAACCTAATTTCATGTAAACCCTTCTTGTATCTTGGAGTTGCTTCTGACTTTCATTGGAATAAGAAAGACTGGAATCAGGCCTGCAGTTTATAGGGTGTCATATAAATAACAGGCCTTGTTCCCCTCTCCCTCATACTAAGAGTTGTACTATGTATATAAATGTATGTGCCACTCATGGTACCAGCACATGTGAAATTAGGAGTGGGTTCTGTATTTTTAAGTTACCCATTGTTGGTTTGTCCCACGCAGCCTGGGACTCCCTCTGGGCAGCTGCCAATGGGCTGGGGATGCAGGCACAGCTCCTGGTCGCCCATACATGGGGGCTGGTCCCTGCACAGCGCTGAGGGTTGGCCGTGCGTTGAGAAACAGCAAGGGTTGCCTCGAGCAAGCGTAGGTGTGTGCTATAGCCTCAGCGAGTCACCTTGGCAGTGCCTGCTGTTTCTGGAATTGAGAGGTAATTTTTCATGTGATGTAATGACAGTGACATGGATGGAAAGAATCTATTTTTTTACCAAGAGCAGAAGTTCACAGAAGTTCTTGAAGGATTTCTATAAGTACCATGAAGTCACCTGTTTAACTGTCCGTGATTCCAGATAACCACTCAAGGCAACTGAAAAAAACAAAAAGCAGAATAAAGCAGCTGGTGTCTGTCACTGAGCAGCCAGCTCTCAGCGCTGGGCTCACACCCCACCACAGCTAGCACGTGCCTTGCTGGGGCCTGGGCTCCCACAGCGTCTGCTTTGAAACACACCTCCTGCTCTTCCAGGCAAAAACTGGGCCAATAATGACCTTCTAGACTTGGTCAAGTTGTTAAACAACCTGGTTGAATTCAGATTTTTCTCAAACAGGGAAACCAGCAGGACAGAAAAAGGTTCAGTTCCAACCAAAGCAGAAACTTTCTGAGGTTTTGACAGAATACAAAAACATGAAAGACTTAAGTCAATGTCAGACATTCCTTTCAACCTAAAATTATGTGCTTTGTTTTACCTTCTCTTTTTTAACACACTTGAAGTCTTTTCTCAATTTCTTGTTTTGGTCAGAAAATATTATAAGCAAGAAAAGAGATTTTTGAAGCTAAAAGATCAGAAACAATTAATTTCATTATTACCCACCCACTGGTGCAGGCGCTGCTTCCAGGTTCTCCCATCCCCTTTTTCTCTAATGTCCCTTTTTGTCCTGACCAGCCAAGGAGTGAGCTTGTGTATCTGTTGACACGTGACAGAATCGCACTAGCTCTTTAGTTCTGCAATAATGGGATTTGTTCCATAGAAACTGATTTTAGCGTCAAATAACTAAGGTTTTCAGTAAGAGTGGCTTGCATGAAAAGGTTGCACAAAAATGTTTCCCTGTTGTTAACTCCCTTCTTTTCCTTGCAGTTGCTTTAGACTTTCTCCTGGCCTGCCAAAATAGATTTTCAGCATGCAGAAATTAAAAAGATAGCAACTAATTTTTTTTTCTGGGAAGAACAAGCTTTAAAGTTTAAAAAAAAATAATTCAAGTTAAAGTTTAGAGTTGAGGAGATTGAGAGGCAAGTCATTTTAGATTAACTGAAAATGAAAGCCTTTAATGATTTGTTTGGTCAGTAAGTTAAAATTTGAACAGCTCTCATAATAAATCACCAGAATACCCGACTCTTTCACAGCAGCTGTCATGCCATGAACCTTTCCTTACAAAATCCCCTGCCCACACACATCCCCACAGTAGTTGTCTTTCAAGATCAGGCAACTGCTCACAGTTCAGGCTGGGCAGGGGTAAAAAAAGAAACATTAAAAAAGCGAAGACAGATTGTATCTGTCTTAAATCACTCAAAACCTCTTCTAGATAAACAAATATGTTGACCTTGAAGTGACATTTTGGCAAAGCCAGCGAAGTCTGATCCCAGGGTTTATGATGCTCTTTGCCTGTTTTCTAATTTTGTAATTGTACTTGGAAACTATTGCATTCATGTCAGTGGCCAAAGAAACCTCAGCACAGAATGGTGCAGCCACAAGTCAGTCATGAAGCTGGAAACTCATGGTGATGGTGTAGTGATGCTTTCTCCTGGAAAGTTATTCCTCAGGAGTGAATACAGGGAGCAAAAGGGTGGTCCCTGACTCTGTCCACCCTCCCTGTGTAGCACCATTCCTGTGTGCTCGTCGTGTTGACCATGAATGAGCAACACACCTGGGCCTGGGCAGAGGAAAGGTGGTGAAACTGCTGCCAGGGCTGTGCTGGTCCTCCAGCAGAGCCAAGCCACGGCAAAGCCAAATGATCTGCATCTCTCCATGTCTGAGATGAAAGTAAGCGTCCTCATGTGACGTCCATCAAACCTTGTCCTGGGAATCACAGCACTTGTGAAAACACCCCTGTGAAAATGGTTGCCTAACATTTTCAGATATGGTCTCACTTGTGTTTGGCTCAGGCAGGCTGAGGTGTCAGGTGCGAGGGTGTCCCGGGTGCTGCGGGGTCTGTGTGAGGACCCAGCATGTGGGACACAGGCTGCCCTTGGACCACTTGTGCCTAGCGGTGCTCATGAACCACCCTGCCCACAGCACAAGCAGTCCATGGTGTTTCCTGCAGAACTTTCACTTATGGTGCAAGGGAAATAGAACAGACAAATTATGCCCGAGTTCATCATGAACATCTTAACTTTGTGTAATAAATAGAGGCAACAGCTAAACGGCCAAATTAAACGCAATCTGTTTTTATTTCAGCATTTATTTTCTTTTCTCTGTCTTCCCTAGCCAGGTTTTATTCTGAGATGCATGTGTGGCTGTGTGGCATGTTCTGCAGTCACAGCAATTTGGCTCTAGTAAAATCTGACCTTATGAATTATTACCTTAAGCTTAGTAAACTGGCCATATGGGTTTGGTCCTCTGGGTGGCTTTTTAGATTCTCATAAATGCTCCTATTGCCTGACATTGGGATGCATCAGCCGGTAGAAAATCGGACAATATGCTAATCCTCTGCTCTGTGCAGTGAGACACAGGCAGTGCTTTCAGAGGTGAAGTGGGAGGCAACGCAGGACTGCAGTGGTTCCTGCCGGCTCCCCTCACGGTTCGTTACTGCTCAAGATGAAGGCGCCTCTCCCTGTGGGTTTACCTAGCAGTGGTGCAAAGGAGGGTGGGTACCATTTCAGGCCCCATCAGGTGACAGTGTGCATCTCCATTACCTCACACCCCATTCCCTATAAACAGAATTATTGAAGCTGCCAGTGACTTTTTCCTCCTTTTGCATTTTCACTTTTACCACCCCTTCAAAGATAGAGGAATAAAACAGAATTAAGGAAGCATAGACTGAGCTGTAGTGGAGACGCATACTGCTGCTGTTGTTGGTTGGTGTAAAGAAGCATTATTTCATGACTTTCTCTGGAAGCAGGCACAGGCTTCCACAGAGGACTCCAGTTGGATCTATTTTACTATAATACTTGCATCTTTGTATAATTTTCACAGCCAACAGGGAGAACACAGAGCTGAATGAGCAAGCTATTATATTCTCAAGGTTTTCATTATCTCCGAGTCTACATAATAAATGATTTTTATATAACTTTGGCATTGGAAGCAATCCACCAGTTGTTCTAGTACTGCCTTCATGACTTGCTGTTCTGGTATTGCCTGTGCAGTGCTTTCACTGACCATAGAAAAACACGCAGATCAAACAGTGTTTGGTTTTTGTTTTGTTTTTTTTTTCCTGTTAAACTGAAATCCTTTACTGGACAGAGAAACATAAATACACAGTCTTATAATAATTTCTTCCTAGCATACTGTACCAATGAAGCTGGTAACCTCTGATGAAAGCTCCTGTACTATAAAAGCAGAATTGCAATTTTATTAACTGATACACTGAATAGTAAAGAAATGCTTTTATATTCAGCTCTGGGCACTTGGTGTCACCTTTTTCTTGCCCATGAGTACTTTGTATGCCTAGTTTCTAGCTCTGTTAGGTACTTACAGATCCCCCTTTCACTGCCTTGCAGTCTTTGAATAGCCATCCTCTGAAGGAGGAAAACAAGATTTTCCTTGTTTTGCAAAGAATTAGCAGCGTCACAGAAAAATTTAGACTGTGTAGTTCACTCAGGTCTGTGGCAGCAGCAGCTATAAATTTATCTGAGTTGGTGTGCTTCAACTGTCTTCGCTAGATAGTGGTAGCACATGTTGCAGTGCACACTTCGCTTCTGTTAACTGAGGACACAACAGGGTCCCAAGAAGGCTTTTTACTACAGAAGAGGTCTCCATCCATTAGTCAGTCACCCAAACATACAGAATTTGGCTTGCTTTTTTCAAAATAAGGTCTTAATCACTAGGATCAGATAGAATAAAACTGTTTAGAAACTTATTCTGATGCACCAAAATGCTAGCAACCACAGCCCCTGTGCAAAACAGATGTTCATGAAGGATGCTCACGAGGGGTTCCTCACCTGAAGTTCATGAATTTTCATACTTTAACTAAATACTAGGTTGTAGAATTATCCTTTCTTCCTAGAAGTTCTTCTTTAAACTACCTGGACTAATCCTTCTTCTTTCCTATCAAAATTGTGGTCTAACATTGCTGTGAGTGGGCAAATGATTCTCTCTCTAGCCCTGCATGATCCCATGATAGCGAGGAGCACTCGATAACATCTGGAAACATCTGAACACCATGTTCAGAAAAAGGGCTAGAATTGCAAAGCCTTTTTAGGAATTCAGATTTTAGACAGATATTAGAGCATATTTTATTTTGAAAAACATCCTTTCCCCAGTGGGATGCCCTGCATTTGTGGTCCTTGAATGTCAGGTGTTTTTACTGGCTCTGTATGGGCTAAGATTTTCTCCTTGCCTGGAACCCTATTGTCCCATGGCACAGCACCAGAGCTGCACAACCAGCTGAGAAGGTAGAGTGGCCTCTGGGCTGTGGTGAACTACTGCAGGAAGAATCTAACCCAAGGAGAAAATTCCTGATATTTGGGTTACTATGGAACAGCCAGGTTTGAAGTTGAGGCCCTAACTGCCGTGCATGATGAGAAAGGCACTGAATGTGAAGCTGGGATCTTGCTCTCACTGGTGCCAAGGCACAGGGACTAACAATTTGCATAGTCATTCCCAATTTGTAATAGTATAATAAAGAGGAAGACTCATATCCATCCAAGAATGATGTTGCCTTGCCAGTATCTGCCGGAAAACTCTTGACACACGGGGTACACTTCAAATAGTGCAGCGGAGCAGGTCGAGCAGTATTGTGTTTCCAGCTCAAACTAATGATGGCTGAGTAACAACCTCCCCATGGCAGCCATACTCACCAGCCCATCCTGCAGCAGCTTGCTGTGGTAACACACATTAGGTGTGTGGCAGAGCGCCATCCGTACGCTCAAGAAAAGGTGTGCAATTGATGCACCATTTCAGGCAGGGAGCAAAAATGCAGAGCAGAGCAGTGCACAGTGAAGAGTTGCCCATTGTGGTGCCTGCTCCAAGGCCAGCACGAGCCCGTGGGAGTCTCAGGCCAGAGGCCAAGATTTGGTTCCACTCCCAGAAAAGTCAACGAAACCCATTTAAAGCTGAATGATTTCATCCTGTACTGCATGCTGAGTGACTTGCCAACACGACTATTAATAGCATGGGTTTATCCCAGGTACAAGCTAATGGAGCGCAGAGCGTCAAAATTTCTGCGCAGCTGATTAGTGGATCCCTGGACTAAAAGATGCTGAATCTGTCATATGTGGGCAGGATCTCACTTGTCTTCAGAGCCTGACTGCCTTTAGGAACTGCCTAAACATTTTTCTATGTAATAAATCCCTTCCCATGGTGCCATTCTCAATATCAGCTAATCACCATCCCATGCTGAAAGAAGAAAAGCCCTATCTAAAACAAAGTGGCAGCTGAAATTTGGTGACCCTGTCAAGGGCTTCAGGACCTGAGTTGTCACTAGAGTCTTTTATGTGGAAAGTGTTAAGATAGCTTGGTGCTGAAAAATGGCACAAACTAGAGAAAAGAGCAGGAGCCACTATGTGTTGGGAATGTTAAACACGCAGTGTGTGGTTCTGACTGTGCAGGATTTCTCTTCCCTGTCCCCTTCCCTTAAAATAGTTTTTCTTAAACCACAAAACTTTGCCTTTCTTTTCTGCTTCACAGACAAGCAGAGCAAATACAGAAATAATCTCCAGAGATGTTCTGCAGATATTTTTGCTTCTTCAGTTTGTGTCTTTTCCTTCCAACCCAAAGGTAAGTGGAGTGTTTGTTTTGTTTTACAGGGAACATCTGAATTATGTTTCATATAAATAATGTGGGTCAAAAGAAAACTATGCTCCCAGTTATCCAGCCCATCCAAAGAAAGCTGGGTTGCAGTAAGGGATGTGGCATAGAAGAGAGCAACCCATATAGGTCCCCAAAACACAGTATGTACATTAACACTGCAGCCCCTTATTTCCTGTTCAGGACCAGAATAGTTTGCAGTTTTTGCTGGAAATGCACCCCCACAGGAGTCCCAGCTGTGTTATTACCATCCCTGGAACTATAAGTCCTAAATTTCTTGAATGGTTTATGTTTATGCTGTGCACTAACTGGTTCAGTTCTTTTTGGTCTAAAACCTGCAGCAAAGCTCCAAGGACTACTAACCCAGCTTTAAAGGGAACAGAAGAAAAAAATTCATCAAAGCTTTGAGTAACTACATCGCTAAGTTTCTTACTGCACAGACCAGTAGTCCTGACACTCTGGGGGGAGGTAGAGGCATTGCCACCTCCTTTAGCCCTTCACAAAGCAATGACAAACGCTTAACGATTGACTCATTTAAATTTTCATCAAGTGAGCACATGACCACACAGGGACACTGCACCATAAAACTTACTTTTTACGGCCCAAACCCCCTGCCTCTCAAGCGGTCTACGTGATGGTACAGATCTGTGAGCCTCATAATATCAGGTACTAGCTTTATTGTCCACCCACAAAACATTAATTTTGACATTGTAAATTAGAGTCGAAACTTCCGTATGCACAGCAGCTAGCAGTGGTTCAGCCCACAAAGTTTGTTGGTGTCTGTGAGGTGCTCAGTGCTTTACCTTTCCCCTTCCAGTGTACTCAGGGGTTTTACTCCTGGTAGTAGCTGTAGGGATGCTGCCTGACACTAACATATGAGGATGAAAGCTTCTTTAGTGGACTAGTGATTAGGGAGGAGGGGCTGTTGGTCAGTAAGAGTTGTCTCAGGCTGTCATAAGCAGGAGAAAAAAGAAATGCATGTTCCTTATATAGACTGTATGAGGAGGAGCGGGAAGGGGGAGATTGTGGGTTATTATTAAGAATTGTGATATATAGACCTTGCTTGATTTGTCTGGGACATTTTAAGAACATCCTTAAGCTACCAAGTGTGCAAACCTGTAGCTATCAGCTCAGGTAATCTGCCATTTTCCCACCTCTTCAAGGTGCCAATTATTCAGCCAAGATAAGCAATGTGAGCAAGTGCTTGTGATTTCAATGATCTACTTATTTTTAATAAGCATTTTATGCAGTTTGTTTGCTTGTTTGAGCACAAGCTGGAAACACAGCTGCAGCTGCACACCAGATGTGCCCAGCCACACATAACAGTATTTGTGTCCCCAGGAGGTGCTCCCTGGGTCACGTATCCGACTTGCACGGCAGCGACACAACATCCCTCCCTGGATTTGAGAACCTCACCATGGGATACAACAAATACCTCAGGCCCTACTTCGGTGGTATGTTGGCTCCGTGCATTTGACTGTTTGAAGTATAGTCTGACAGGCTTATGGGGAGGGGAGAGCATGCTTTAAGCTTTCTTTAGGATGCCCCAGTTTAAAAGGTTGTGTTCCTTTTAAATTAGCTAGTAGCCAAGGCTGCCCTCCTTTCTGTGTGTCCACTGTTGTCTTGAATAGATTGTGTGGGGCATGGGAACATGTCCAACTATGAGGTCAAGAATAGGGAATTTATAAACTTCAATACCTCTATGAAAGGCCTGACAGAGTAACTAAATTTTGCTCTAATTGTACGTGCTTTTGTTTAGAATCTGAGCCTTGTGATTTTCTGCTTTATTTTTGTTCATGTATATCTATTTAGATTGCAGCTATAGAGGAATAAAGCCGTTCTCTTTGTCAGAAACATTGGCTTTTGACACATGCTTCATTTCGCACTGACACACAAACTAAACCTGCTTTAAACCCTTGTGAAACTCTAGGGAGTAGGGAGCACCTGAAGGACAGTCAGGTATTTAGGAACTTACCTGAGGCTATTGTCCAATTTGGGTGTCAAGTCTCCCACCTTCCAGGTGAGTGCTGTAACCACTCAGAGGAAGGGGTTTCTCAGAATGACATTCAGCACCTGAAAAATATTGATGGAAGCTTGAAAAACAGCTGTTTTTATTGTTATCAATTTTGCTTTTCTGCCAGAACCCATTAATGAAACTATGTTCAACAGAAAAATTCCCCATCAGCTTTCACCAGGACTTGGATGTTTCCCACTGTAGCTCCTGCAGACTGACCTTCCGCTACTGGCAGCTTTGAGCTTCTTCCTGTTTCTGACCATGGTGATAAATTTCTGGGATAATACAGAATTTGCCAGCTTGTTATGCCTAGAGTGTCTGATCTCTTGCAGGAATAGAAAAGCTCATCTAGATCCTGTCGCATCAGTGAACAGATGCTTCTGAATTACGTAACGGAGACTAACTGCATCTACACCAGCCTATGCCTACCAGGGCCATAAATGTTAAACAAAAACAGTCAGGACTCAGGTTTGACCTCCTCCACAGGCCCTGAGTTCTCACAGATCTACCCTCTGGTCGTTAACTTGAGTGGGCTTCAAGTGTCTAAATATCTCAAACCAAGATGGAGGACGTGAATGATAGCTACTTTAAAAAATATACATCTTTTGCAAACAAAATGTATTTTGGATTTTGGAACAGCTCAAAACAAATAAACAAAAAAACAAAACCACCTGGAAGGAGATTTAGAAACTGTGCCCCTTGGACTTTCCTAAATGTGATTTAGATGATGAAAAGGAGTTTCAGCAAGTCCCGTGAGGAAAGGCACTGCTGTGTTGTCACCTAGGCAGAGAGGGCTGCCTTGGAAAGCCCCAAGCCCGACTCAGAGCCCCAAATTCATACTGGGGATTGGTCAAACCAGGCACAGCCTAAGGGAAAGTTCGGGTCTTTCTGCCGGTAGAACAATGGCCCCTTCCGAGCCAGCCGTTCGCTGCGCGGCAGGACCTGGTGAGCCCTCTCCAGCCCCCAGCGCCGACATTTCCTGGGGAGCAGCTGCCCTCTTGTGGTGGATTTTAGGAGTTAGTGTTAGGAAATGGGAGACTACCAAGATTCAGGACTTGAATGCTGAAAATTTGTTTGTAAATAGAACAGTAATATAATAAATAAAAAGAGGCAGAGGCTGTTGCACTTCTGGTTTGTAACCCAGTGCATGGACTCAGGAATCGCTGAATTCCTCTGCCTCTTAGTTTCCCTCTCTGAGAAACAGGAATGTCGATTGCTGCCTGCTTGTGGAGAGTCCTCCGAGAGCTGTGTGTGAGAACCACTGTGTCCGAAGTTCACCGTTCTTGCCACTGTGCGGGTGTTGTGCACTGGGTAACAAGGGATAAACTGTCCCTGGCTGCCTGCCCGCCGGCAAATGCCACCAAAATGCTGCTTCTCTAAACTGCTGATCTTCATAGCTACTGCTGATGGGTATTTGCGCTCTGCTACCATCACCAAATACAGAACTCCAGCTCCCTAACAGTGAAAACTTTATTTTGGATCATGATGTCATTTGTGAGTCTAATGCTCTGAAACTGTGTCTAACCCTTTGGTCTTCTGTGGTTTTAGAGATAGCGTTGTGTGCATGGGACGCTGCAAGCAGCATCCACACTGCACAGCATCCTGGGTGGTTTTATTGTGCCTTTCACTTTTCCTTTCTCTCTGCTTAAGCTTTTCTTTCCCTCCACAGGAGAACCTGTTCAAATTGGAATGAGTCTGGACATTGCAAGTATTTCTAGTGTATCCGAGAGCGACATGGTAAGTGAAAGAATTTTTATTTTATAACAGACAAGAGTAGGATCTGCCTGAGAGACTTGTCATATATTCCTGGGTGCTCAGCACAGAAACTAACTGATATTCAAGCTGCTTTGCTTTTCTGTGGCTGTTGACCATGTTCAGAGGTGTGATGAGAATAGGGCTCATTTATGACTGCAGGCTATGTAGACGCCATAGTAATGTGGGCTTGTAAGTAAATAGAGATGGCTCCAAAGGTCCTACTGGTCAAAAACTCAGCACCTCCTGGAAATTAGGCCCCTTTGAAATGGAAAAAAATCAATCCTGTGTGGCATTTGCTCTCCCTTACCTTTCCTCTGTGCAGGTTAGGGATGGCCCCTGTTGGACGTGCTGGTGCTGATTGAAGACACAGACAGGGTTTCTTCTGAAGGAGGAGAAATGAGGTTTTGAGCTGCGACACAGTCTGAGGCTCAAAGGACTGTTCATCCCAAGAAAAAAAAAAAAAAACAAAAAATTTTCAAGTATACAGAATGCATCTTCCCACCACTGATGAGTGGTTCCCTCCACTTCTGGTAACAGCTGGATTTCAAACACTGATCGCTGAAAACTCCTGTTTCAGGCTAACCAAAACTATGGGCAACTTGGGTAAATTTAGCAAATAGTTTCAGTCCAAACAGTCAGAAGTTCAGCCATGAACAATTTCAACACTGAATTTCAGTATTTTCAAGAATGCCACTGACTTTTTCTTTCTCTCCCCCCAACAAATTAAACAAGTTCACTAACTAAAATATTGTAACTTTGATAAAGCTATTCATTTTGGGGAAGGGGCAGAACCAAGCAAATCAATTATCCACATACCTCTAACTTAATTAAAGGGCCTTGTAAAATAGCTCCTGTTCTGGAGTTTTTCTTCTTGATGGTCCATCGAAATTGTTCTGACCACATGGAAAACTGCAGAGGCTTACTCTGTGCCTTGGTAAAAGCTGGAAATCAACTAGGATTCTTCACTTTTGTTACTATTAATAATTCACTGTATTTAAAGCCATAACAGTGCATTATTTGACATGTTTTTTCCTCTATCACAGGCTGAGAGCAAAATTTTAAAAGTTGCAAAAGCTAACGCTGATACCCGATACTTACTTAGACCTTTTCTCTTAAAGCATTTTACAAATTATACATTGAATGAAACAGAACTGCTTCATCCTCCGCAGACAGGCAGCATATCTGTGGTAAAACATAGCAACTTCACGCTGTTAACACAGTCGCCAGTATCAGTCTGTCTATGACAGAGATGTTTTGAAAATAACAGGCATTACTGGTTGTGTTTACTTCATCTATAAGGAAGGAAGTGAAATAGTACAACAGTGTCCTCTGTCTGTCCGGAAGGCTCAGTAAAGAATTATCTTTAGAGCTGAGTACTGCTTATTCTTTTACAATGCGGCACTGTGAAAATACTCCAGTCACTGCAGGTAGATTTTGGCAGGCTAAACTCAAATTAATCCTAGTGTCCTTAGATTCAAAATTCCTATTAAAAAGATGCTACAAGTTTTGGTTTTTTCATTTGTTTGGGTTTTTTTTAAGACCTTGGTGAAATAACAGGTTGGATTTGCTTACCTTTTTTCTCCAAAGTGCCGATGTCTCTTTCATGATCAAGTTTATAGTACATGTGTAATTTTCGAAATCTAGACAATGACTGATTTTTAATGCCAATGACTTGCTGAGTGGCCTCAAGTGTGCACTTCCCATCTGTTTTCTTACCTGCAAAATGGACACAAAAATATCAATTACAATAATTGCTCATTTAAAAAAAAAAAAGTACGAGTATAATCTTTAGTCCTCAAACACTACAAGTTAGAGTCTAAGTATATGAGAAATGTAATACAGTAAATAAAACTATGTTGAAAATTTATCAGATTTACTGCATGCATTTGAAGCTGAGCTTCAATAGGTTTAACAAATGTGTGTTCTGCCTGTTGTTGCACATGGCATACCCACAGCTATGCAGTGTAGGTGTTCTGGACATGCATCGTCAGAGGTTTTCCTCTCTTTCCCAGGATTACACAGCTACTATATATTTGCGGCAGCGCTGGACGGACCCCCGGTTGGTCTTTCATGGCAACAAGAGCTTCACACTAGATGCTCGTCTAGTGGAATTGCTCTGGGTACCAGACACGTACATTGTGGAGTCAAAAAGGTCCTTCCTTCATGATGTCACTGTGGGGAACCGCCTCATAAGATTATTCTCTAACGGCACTATCTTGTATGCCTTAAGGTAAATCAACCTTTGGCTTTCCTCATGATGAAGGCTCAGAATAGATTTCCAGAATGATGCTGGACAGGAGCAGGTACCAACTGTCATGGGTAATGGGTTTGGGGTCAACAAGCCAACTGCGACCATACCTTTGTGATCCATTACCCGCTGTTCTGGCCACCTGGAAATGCCAGTCAAGGATCAGGATTCCCCATCATGGTATGTCCTGCGTCCTGAGCACAGTGCCTGCTCAGAAAGCTCATGAGTTCAGGTGTTACCCAGGACAAGTCAAGTCAGATGGAGGAGGGGAGGAATGGAGGGAGGACATCATAACAGTAAAAGTTTAACAGATAGTGGGAAACTATTTGCTTATCCAGTGCCATGTATCCATGATTTCTTCTTTTTAGCAAAAAGCGTATTTGTACATATACTGCAGAAATGTGCACTGTAATTGTGTCAGCAATTCATACAGTATTATCTCTTCTCACCTCATAGTAACTGTGTCCCAGTTACCTTAACTGCAAAGTAAAGCTGCAAAGTAAAACATTTACCCTCCACATCAGAGCAAGCCAGTGTATACGTGCAGTTAGTTACTGTGCCTCAGGTGACAAGTGGTGACTTCTTAAGATGTGCAAACTGTAGCACTGGAAAACATGTGAATCTACACTAAATATCCCACCATAGCAAAGCAAAATTCCTCCTTCGGTTACATTTTCATCAGTGTGGCTGCGGAGAGCATATCTTCTTAAGGAGGGTTCTCTCTGATTATATCAGTCCATTCATTTCATAGGTCAAAATTATCCAAATGACAGAGCAGAGTCTTTGCGGTCTAGTTTGCTATGAAAACCAGAGATATTTCATTACGTGCTTTTATTGCAACTTTTGGAGTTCTTTCTCTTGCTACAGAATCACTACTACTGTTGCTTGTAACATGGACCTGTCAAAATATCCCATGGACACACAAACATGCAGACTGCAGCTAGAAAGCTGTAAGTATACCATTCTAGAAAAAACTGACTTTACTTTAAATTTGTTTATTCATATGTAACTACACATCTTGAATATTTGGGTTCATCACAGTGGCTTTCTGGAGTAGACTTTTATTCCTGTAAATACTAATGTCCAAAAGCAAACAACTTTGCTTCATCATTCTTCAAATGCTTGTGTTGTAATCCACAGTTTAGAGGATTCCTGTCACTATGCAATTTATATAGAAGAGTGGTAATAAATAATATTTTTATTAAAGTGTAGATAGTTCAATTTTGCACAGAAGGGATGAAGTAATAACAGCTGGTTTTCCAAATTCGGTCCCTTTTGCACACACAGCTTCTTGAAAACTAAGTCGTGGGGTAAGTGCATGGAATGGAGTACAGCAAGGAACAACTTTTCACATTTTTAGGTATCTACCACCTGTTGCACCTCCCAAACCTCCAGGGTAACAAGACAGTGTGAAGGGTGGTTCTTACTAGAGTATGAGTTGAACATGCCTCTCAAACTCATGCACTGAAACTAAGGCCAAACCCAGCTTTGTGGTATATACTTCTCCATGAGGGCTGTCTGTTACAGTTATGCAGATGATGGGACCCTCATCAACAGGAGCAGTCTCAGCCTTGGAAGTCTCAAGAAAAGGAATAATAAGTGAGTTCTGCTCTCAATTAAATTAAAAGCTCATCCATGGCAAAGCTGGCTGGGAAGGACTCCAGGAAAATTTAGGACACTACAGAGCTTTTACCCAGGAGCTCAGCAAGAGCAGTGCTGCTGTTCTGTATCTGTGAAGCTCCACAACAAGCAAGCAACTATCTCCCGCTTTATGTCACAAAAAGAAACATCTAAAATCTCAATACTGAAAAGATCAGATTTTAACTTCTGGGATTGCAGCATGAAGCACCTAGGGAAGCACATATTATTTTCACATTAAAATCATATTACTTCACCATGGTTAACTTTATTACAAAGAATAGCTCCTGAAATAATAATGATTGGCCTCTTCTGCTAAAGCATAACTTGTTTGGGCCTGTTTTAAAAGTGATTGGGTCCTACATCATGCTCAGTTGCTGTATAATTCCAATGAAATTACATGCACATTGCCCACTGGAGATTTCATTAGGATAAGTGCCCAGAAATAATGCTATTTAAATATACACCAGATGAATTAACAACAATCTATCATTTATTATAAAATTTTCCTGAGTAACCACAATTTATAAAACTGCTTAGAAACTTTGAAAAGTCACATGCTTAGGATTCTATGCAGGGATTCATACCCTGGACACCTAATTTAGGAGTTCATCACACTCAAGCTCTGGTAATTTGTGTCTAATAAGAAAACACAATTAGATAAAATAGAGCTGCAACTGCATCTTATTCCTTCTACCAGGATGAACAGGTTATTATCAGAATCGAAGCATTCCTACTCATTTTCTCAAAGAAGGGCACTTAATAAAAGAATCAAATTAGTGAGATTGATGGGCTTGTTTCCTAAGTTAAGTGAAATTTTTGAAGTGAATGGCAGGCTGGTGACTCAGTACAAGCTTTATCCCTCAGACTGAGGTATTCCTCAGTCCAACCTGAGGTCAATGTTATGCTGTCATTTACATTCCTGGAGGCAATTACTCAGACGGCATATATGGAGTTTACTGATAACTGCCTGAATTGTTGATCTCATCTGTCCCACCGTTTTGAGGCAGGAATTCAGTGTTACCTAAATGTGGGATACATTTATTTGTCCTCAGTAACTTAAAGCGTTTGGGGACAGGAGGAATGATTTGTAGAAAAAGCTGCTTTTATGAGCAGGCTTTCTGGACAACACATACCCAGTCAGAAGAGCCTGGTTTATAACTGCATAGCAGGCTCAGCTCCCAGCTCTTGACTAACTGAAAATGCCTTTTCTGGTATTTTTAAGCACTTGAATAGACGATTCAATGAACTGTGCTTCTGCTACCTGGTAAGGGGCTCAATGGGATCTGTACTCTTTTTTTTTAACCACTGCGTTTCTCCTGCTCTCCTCTCATGACTGAAGAGACTATGTTCAAGGGTTGATCGCTGTAGTAGTTTCATCCTGGTGCATGTAATCAAACTGCGGATGACAAGGATTATATTATCTTTTAAAATGTTAAAATATATTAAAATAGAAATACCCCATGTAAATGATTGAAATAGGTTCTCAGCAGCCTTGCATGTTATGCATCATTCACAGTGGTGTGTGTTCCTGTTGAAATCTGAACCAGCAGACTGTAAGTACAGCAATGAAAGAACAGCCAACGTCTGCCCATAGCCTGACACAGTTAAGAGGGTCTTTGTCCAGCCTACAATGCCTGGATCGTGTTTCTGTTCCCACTCAGGAGACAGGGCAGGGCAATAACTGGGCTTTTACTGGCTAAACCACAGTAATATGGGTTTTTCTGTTCTCCTTAGGGGGATATGATGAAAATGATGTCATCTTCACGTGGTTGAGAGGAAATGACTCTGTCCACGGCATAGAAAAGTTGCGGCTCTCTCAGTACACAGTGGAACGTTACTATACCCTGGTCTCGAAGTCACAGCAGGAAACAGGTAAATCAGTGAAAGAGAAAAGCAAGAAAAGCTCTCAAGTATTTCCCCTTCCACCTCCCTTCCCTTCTATGGGCCAGTACCTTTTGACTCAAGCCCGAACCAGTGAAGTCTTTAGCACATCTTAATCTCATAAAAAGAGATGGACAGAAAGATGGTGAAATCCAATTAGTTGCAATCAGGATATTCTGTAAGATAGAAATCCACAGAAAGATGGGTTTTTTAACACACTATATTCACTTGATGGATTTTCAATTATCTTTTTTTTTTTTTAAAAATTCTCCACTTCTTTCCTTTTCCACACGTACCTGAAGAAACTCTCCCTACCAGGTGTGCAGACTATAAATACTGCAGAGAGCTGTGTTTACAGTAACTGGGAGTAAAATTAACTTTTAAAATATACTTTTGTTTGTAAATTACAATTCTATCACGATGGAATAAGATCCCTTTGTACATCAGAATTCAATGTCTTTTTCATTATCAGTGTAAATACTCTTCTCCCCAATCACAGGCACTATGAAAGGAGGCAAAACTTCCTTAGAATGACCAGGTTTTAAAAATAACAATGTTTTGTTGTTTATTGTAGTGTACACAGCCCACGAACAACATGGGTTTTGTTTCTCCATTTCAAAGGGAACTATTGTTTAAACAGCAGAAATATCTCCTGAAAATACTAGCAGTCCAACCCCAGAACGCTTATGGCAGTATTACGACAAATTGATTTAAAAAAATTGACTGGATTTTTTTAAGCACAAAAAGACAGTTATCAAAGATCATAAATTACTATTGAATACAGGGGGTCTAATTCCCTGTGACAATAAGAGATTGGGATGCTCTGGGACATGAGCCAGAGCCTGCTGAAACCGAGAGAAAAATCTTTTGTGTATTTCTCAGCCATCAGATAAGCCTGATCTTGGCAATGCCCCTTCAAAGCAGTTATTGGGAAAACTGTGCTGTGCTGAGTATGAGAGAATAGATGAAAGTATCAGCCCTTCTCTACTCTGAGTTAAGACACTGGTATAAAATGTTTCTACTGTGGATTAAGTTCAGGAGCCCCTTTGCAAGCCACACATTGTTTTAGATGTCTCTTGTCCAGCAATGCTGTGTGTATGTGTCCTCTCGTCTAGGATATGTTAGATAAGTAAGACCTCTGAGGCAAGACAAGGTTGTATAAGTAATGCATCTCCCATGATTTCAGTGCAGCTCTGCTGATGTACAGCAGCTGAAGCCTGGTGCTGGACTGTCGCGCTTTCAAGTGTCCTTGGGAATCTCATGTTCACTGTGCTTCTTCCTTTTGTGAACAGGCAGTTACCCACGACTGATACTGCAGTTTGAGCTGAGAAGAAATGTCCTTTACTTCATTTTGGAGACCTACGTGCCCTCCACGCTGCTCGTCATGTTGTCCTGGGTTTCTTTTTGGATCACATTGGATTCAGTGCCTGCAAGAACCTGCATTGGTGAGCTATTGCCTGAGGAAGGGAGAAGATTTAAGCAGGCAGGGGAGCCTCTGAGGGCTGGGTAGATGGTAGTTTTCTTGAGCTCTCTGCTCGGTGATAAATGGTCTGCTCATGTTCTGCTTCTGCTTGTGGCAGAGCTGGGTTGGCAGTATGAAGCGTGGAAGATATGCTGTGGCTGGCATACTTGCCCACCTGCAGAGCTGTGTATGGTTAAGGCTCCTGGTAGATTCACAGCAGAGAGTAGAGGACAGAGCACATGTTCTTTGTGAGGTGCTTTGGAGGGGGCAGGGAGGGGGTGATTTTTTTACTGAAAGAAAGAAAAATAAAAGAGCCAAGTGCCTATTGCAGCCAAGTTCTCAAAGGAAGGGGGAGCCTGTGTGAAGCTAGTAGCTAGTGCTACAAAAGCATTTCCCCTGATGGATGATTTGGATTTGGTGAGAAGTGATATGCTCTATCTGGCTAGCAGTAGGGAGTGACAACATATGCAGAAGGATAGGCCAAGCCTTTTCCAAAGTGTCCACAAGAGAAGGTCTTTCCTTTTCTGCTTTCCAAGGAGTAACGACGGTGCTTTCCATGACAACTCTGATGATCGGCTCACGAAGTTCACTTTCGAAAACCAACTGTTTCATTAAGGCCATTGATGTTTACCTCGGCATCTGCTTCAGCTTCATCTTTGGTGCCCTCGTGGAATATGCAGTGGCTCACTACAGCTCATCACAAAAGTGTGTAGCTAAAGCAGCTCAAGAGGTAAAGTCTGATCTACCTTAATAAGCCTAGTTATCTCGGATTGACAATAATTAGTCCTCCATTAACTGAATAAGACAAATGGTCTTCCTGTTATGGATACAGTAACAATTGCTTCTCCTAAATCTAAATTTTTGTGTGCAACACACACATGAATAGCACTATACCGCTGTGTCTCCAACAGACTTATGCACACCAGCTGAAAGAGCAGCAGCCTTAGTTGACAGTCATGTTAGATTCATAGGACTGCATTCAGGAAGGCACTTTGGCCTACCACTAGAACCAGTCTGTAGCCCTGAGCTGAGCTTATGTGAGAGCATGAAGCACCTCTGTTCCTTTCAAAATGCAGCCAAAGAAGAGCCAGTATAACATACTGCTTTGCTCTTCTGTGGAATCACTCTGATTAGGACACTGATCTGGAAGGTAATTTCCTCTACCAGTGGAAAGCTGAACCCCTCTTCCTCCCTTCCCAGAAGACAGTACCAAACATCAGTCCCACAATGTTCTGTGGGGGTTGCGAGAGAGAGTGAATTGTTCAAAGTGCTCTGCTTTAGTGCGAGAAATTAAATAGTCAAGTATGATTATAGTCCAGTGGTCATCGAGGGTCCAAATCCTGTCAGAGGGAAAAGAGGTTTTCCGCCTCAGCGCTGAGTTCCCCAGCCATTAAGTTACTGTGTAGATGTGAAGAGATGGATGCCTTTTAGGAGATGGATGTTGGGTTGCTCAGTGACATAGAGCGAGACTTTCTCAAAGATCTCAAAATACCTCTAGAAATACAGCGGTGGAAACACAGGCATCCCTGGGACTTCAGGCACTCCTAAAAATAGGCAGCAGCTGAAAGGCATGTTTGAACACTGGGATGAACACATATGAAGCTGTGTTCTTTTATCTTTATCCTTATGGTCTCCTTATTGATTAAAGCACTTTTCCTCTGCAGAAGACAAACCCTAAAACTAACTGTATGCTATTGTTTCCTAGGGGCCCACAAAGGAACTCACTAAAGAAATGGAAGAAGTCAACATCACTAACATCCTCAACAGCTCCATTGCCAGCTATAAACGGAAATTCAGCTTTACAAGCATTGAGGTTTCCAGTGATAATGTTAACTGCAGTGATCTGACCGTGAAAACTCATGAGAAAATCAAATGTGTCTTGAGAAACAAAATGCAGAGGATTATTGGTTATTTCACAATTCAGAATCCCAGCAATGTAGACCACTACTCCAAATTGCTTTTTCCTTTGTTTTTCATGCTGGTCAATGTGTTTTATTGGGCTTATTACCTATATTTTTAGTAGAAATGAGTAGCTTCATTCTCCTACTTCAGCAGGAGGGGAATCTTGCCAGTGGGCATCTAGGTATCTAACCTCAGTGAATCCAACATGGACAAAATGCTCTGTTGTGTTTCCTGAGGTACAGAGCAGAAGAGCGCCATGAGGTACGCAAGATGCAAAACCTTGGTGCTTCAGCATTAGCAACATTGACTCTGGACAACTGCTTGTTCAGCTGAGTGGCTGTGCTGGGCTCTTGTTCTCGTACCTGCTTTTCATTCCAGCATCCAGCCTATCACCTGGCCAGAGATGGGTGTGTAAGACTGCACGTGGCAGGCCACACAGCACTACAGGTGGCAAAATTATCTTGGTAGTCTGAAGCAGGTTGGAACCTTCTGGTTTAGATCTCTAAGAGGATGTAGGATTATAGCTGTTATTCTTTATTTGCCAGAGATAACAGTAACAGAGGGACTGTGATTGCTGTCTCTATAGCTCCTCTGTTCAAGTAAGAGAACCCGAAGGCAGCAGCATGCCATGCACAGAAGAATGGCTCCCATGCACGGTGTTTCCTTGTCCCGGGGGTGATGCAGTGCCAGACCGGTGATTTCAGTGCTGCTGGGATCGGCGCAGTGGTATGCCTCATTTCTGTTAATACCTGTCAGACTCATTGAGGTAATCCTCACTTGCTGAAGTTATCCATCCCTGAGACGGACGGAGGACTTTTTATTTGTAGAGCTGCATTTTTTCAGAGATTTGGGAACACGACATACAGGCAGCAAAATTGTTTTGTAACCCATCTCTTATGTTCTTTCTGTTGTGCTGCAGTTGAACAGATTCTACCACCTTCCACGTCTTCCTCACAAATTATTTTTCATCCTGGAGAGTGCCTCCTTCAGCTTTCACTGCTACAAGCAGCATTTGTTTCTTGCCAGCCATATGCAAGAGTGGCCAATTTGTCATCCCCTCTTTTATGTGGCTGTGAAGCCGTGGCAAGTCAGCAGTACTGCTGGATGAAAAACGCATGTGTGGGCTGAGGTACAATGATCTAAACCAGCCTTTCACTCTCTGTTTTAGACTGAAACAGTGTTAGGTTTCTGCAGAAATTCAGATTCTAAGTGGGCTCTGGAAACTGGCAGTCAGCTTTGTTTATCTTGCAATCAGCAGGACTGAGAGCTTTGTTTTAAAAATAAATTAAATATGTGGCATGCACACACTTACATTTGAGAACCAAATGCTATTTGGTACTATGTAGCTTAAGGCTACTGGAAGTCTTTATTTCCTGATTTTAAAATGAACGTTTTATGGCAGATTCCCCCACCCCTTTTTGGTCTATGCAACTTTCATAACATTGAGGGCATAATCCTGCAGTTATGCAGGCAAAACTGTAATTGCCAGCAGTGGCTACCATTCAGCAGGAGTTCTGGCTGAGTGAGGCCTCTCAGCATGTAGCTTATATTACAGTCTCATGCAAGCAGTGCTTGTTTAGTGTAAGAGTCTCTTACTGGGGCTTCCAGGTGGGCAAAGCACGCGAAACTATAGATTTTTTACTTTAATAACTTTTTATCGAACCACTTCACCACACTATATTGTGAAGGATCTAAACCACATATTCATAAATCATAGCTTTTACAAAGAGCAGCACAAGAAGACAAAGGGGAACAGACTGACAATGGCAAGTGAATAAACACAAACTCCAATAATGAAATGTTGGCTTGTATATACTGGCATTTAAAGTCCATTCCATAAAATGTAATAAAGTGAATGTTTGTGATATGAACACAAACCCCCAGAGAGATCCTCTATTAAAAAAAATCATTACCTTCTTTCTGTGTCAATTTCTTTCTTTAAAACCCAACTAAAATGCCCTAACGTGTTCTACACCAGCTGCCAAATATTAATGTTAAGAAAAGGAGTTTCTTTGTACATTATAGTAGACTGCCACTCTCAAGGCTTGCTTTCATTAGATGCAGCTTTCGTTACAACTTTGCTGCTTTGAAGTTGCTCAGGACTTGTTCTAAGTTATACCTCTGTGCAGCAAAATGTTTTTTATTGGCCTGGCCTAGCGAACAGCACGTTGTCTTGAAAAGTGTCAGCTTTGTCTATTCTCATTTATTGCTGATTTTGGTAACTTCAAGAAGGAAAGGAGGGACGGAAGGTAGTAGGGGAAGGAGGGTTTTTTTCAGATACCTTATGAGAATATTCTGAAAGAGCTGTTGGCTTGGCCAGGGGAAACATCTTACTTCAGACTCCTGCTTTATTTGCTCCTACATATAATTTTCTCTCTCATTGATGGACTTGACCACTTTAATACACCTCACACGTGATTGTGTCCCTATATAGCCCTGCTGTAACACAAGATATTAACTCTGGCCTCAGTGGGGTGCACACAGAGCGGTCCTAAGGTCATTTCAGTGGTCAAACTGATGATCAGCAAGGAGCAGATATGGAAAGTAAGAGACAAAGTAAGCAAGCCACCTAGTCTTTATCCTACTGCAGGTACATCAGGCATATCAGAGGGACCAAAATTTATTTTTGCTAATACATCCTACAGCGAAGCAAGTCAGCTTAGCTGCACTGATGTCCAGCAGCAGCCTGGTGTTATTACTGGTGTTGCTGTCATCCCACAGGTGACACTGGGCAGAGGGCGGTGACAGATGAGCATTGTGAGCCCAGGTACGTTCTTCAGAGCGGTCAGGAAGATCCACTGCACAATCCCAAGTCCTTCCTGTCTCTTTCAGGTGCTAACAGAAGCTAGAAGCACCACTGAATTCAAGATGAGACTTTCAAATCCTGATAGGTGTGGAGCGCAGAGCAGCTTCTGTGTTACTGGTGTGCAAAGATTAAGCCCCAATATCTTGACAGACACCAACTGAAAATCAGCCTTTCCCACAAAGAACTGGTATGTAACACGTAAGCTGCAGGTGAGAACAAAGCCATGGGTAAGCACTGCACACAGCTCTGTTTTGCTCAAGGGTTCAGCCTTGCATAGGCTCTACAGGGAACAGGAGGGGTTTTGAGTAGCAGCCTACTCTCTGAAAGAGCCTCTAGGCTGATGGTTCCTGAGCTGGGAGCTGTTTAACCTCCCATGGACCACATCTGCCCTATAGCTCTGAGGGAACCTGGCACCACGAATCTGGACAAGCCACAGGACAGAGTTACCCCTAACGTCCACCACGGTGCCAGTTTGTTTGTGCTCTTGGCAGAACGTGAATGTATGGAGGATAAGACTGACTTGCTTTTTGAGATAATTCTGCTTTGCAGTGATGTTCTGGTCTGCTGTAACCTCTCCTTCTGTGTACTTCCTAAAGCTGCAGCTTCTGGAATCTTTGTCTCTTTTTAAGAACATCTGCACTTTAAGCCTTTGTGGACAAATGCTTGTGAATGTGTGTTAGCATACGAAAGCATGACGGATAGTGAGCAAAAGCATGATGGATAGTGAGTGGCAGTCAGGCAACGCATGTAACTTGAGGAGCTTCCAAGAGATGCAAATGCTTGTATCTGGTACAACCCAGAGGAATATAAAGCCTCATGATATGCTATGGAGAGTTGCCCTAGCTAGCACAGGGACCAAAAGCAGTCTAGCCACAGCAGCATAAAGCATTTTGGGGATTAATTTATCTAGTTTAAAATATGAGGGAGCTGTACTATAGAGGAGAGCTAAAACAGGCTAACACAGCCTATCTGCAGCCCTCCTCTAGAGCTAATACAGTCTAAGAGCGTAGCAGTGAGTGATAGAGAAATACCACCTTTTAGTACATCCCAACGTCCCCCTGCTCCCCACCCTTGTTCTTCCCCTAACTCTTCTTGTGCCCGCTTCACCCCAGCATAAGCAGGAGCTGGTCCTGTTGCATCAGCCACCAGTCTGAGCTTGGAGAGTGTTATTTTTCATTCGCAGGAGGATGAAGGGTTCAGCTCAGGAATCCTATTGTTTCAGAGCATGTGGTTTACATTATGATTTCCAAGAGGTATTTGTATATGCAAACACTACCATCTGCTGTAAGGAACACTTTGCATGTTTAAAAGGTTAATTCCATTTCAAACCTACTGACTGAATTGGTAGCAGAAACCACTCTCATTTGCTTACTGTATTCAGTGTCACAACACACAGCCAGCCAGCAAGCCACGTCATTACAAGGAAAGACTGTGTAGTGCTGGTAATTGGCATAGGTTTTCTCTAAATTCTCACTAAAATAACTTTTCTATTCATTAATGAATAAAAGCTGTTTTAAATTACAGCCTGTTGTTACACTTGGGATCAAACAATGGGCTTCTTGTTAATCTGAGGTGTTAAATCTGTAATGAATAATTTGATGCATTTTCTTTCTTTCTCCTTACACTTTTGAGACCTGTGTCTCAGAATGCAGTTTTCCTCAAAGTTCCTATGGTTTGAAACTCTTTTTAATTGTGTTTTACTCACTTAGCAATTCACCAGGAAAACTCAATATTGAACTGCAAGCTGCTTTGGTTGGGCACAAAAATCTGTGTTATGTCTTACTTTCTTCATCAGTGTCCTGGTTTCAGCTGAGTTAGAGTTACTTTTCTTCCTAGTAGCTGGCATAGTGCTGTGTTTTGGATTTAGTAGGAGAAGAATGCTGATAACACACTGATGTTTTAGTTGTTGCTAAGTAATGCTTAGACTAGTCAAGGACTTTCTTTTTCAGCTTCCCATGCTCTGCCAGGTGCACAAGAAGTTGGGAGGGGGCACAGCCCAAGATAGTTGATCCAAATTGACCAAAGGGCTATTCCATACCATATGACGTCATGCTCAGTATATAAACCGAGGGGAGTTAGCCGGGGGGCAGCGATCACTGCTCGGGGACTGGCTGGGTGTCGGTCGGCAGGTGGTAAGCGGTTGCATCACTTGTTTTCTTTTCCCTGGGTTTTGTTTGTCTCTCTCGTTCTCCTTTTCATTACAATTATTATTATTATTATTATACTTATTATTACTATTATTATTATTTTATTTCAATTATTAAACTGTTCTTATCTCAACCCGTGAGTTTTCTTACTCTTGCCCTTCCGATTCTCTCCCCCATCCCACCGGGGAGGGGGAGGGTGAGCGAGCGGCTGCGTGGTGCTTAGTTGCCGAGTGGGGCTAAACCACGACAATCAGATTAGTGCAGGTACTTATGACTGCAAACAAGAAATCCATATTTTGGGAGCTAATGTTTGGGTGATCATCCCTGCTAGTAAACTAAATGAACAGAAGAGTTATGAATTGTGAACTGCGAAGAGGAAGCAAATTTAGTTCTAGATAGGGAGTTGTTTTTTTCTCCTCCAAAAAGAAAGGCTTTTGTATAATGCCAGTGTACCCTACAGGGAGATCCCAGATCCTAAGCAGAGACATGAGTATACTGGCACAGTTTTGAAGCAGAAGAGATTTTCAGATTCAGGGTGTACCAGCATGATGAGGTCCCGACTCTTGCCTTTACAGGGACAGGGCTTCAGCTGGGTCTGCTGGGCAGCTGGATGTGCTTAGCACTGAACTGTCTGGAGGCATGACCTGAGAACTTGCCCCTCTGGAAGCCTGTGAATCCAGAATTCATTTGGTTTTGATTTTTCTAGTATGTTGTAGGGGGTTTATTTTCAGTCACACTGTAGAGTCTCTCCATTTACCCAAACCTCTACCAGAAGACGGATTTGGATGGAAGTGGCCTGTATTTGTTTCAATGTTTAAGTTTCACTAAATTACAAAACATGTAAATTTTTATTAATTTCATACTGTATTATGTTTTTATTGGATTGAGACCCCCAGAAAACAAATCCTCAAACTTCAGAGAACATGACATTAAAGCTCCACAGGTAGGATCAGAACATGCAGATGGCTCTCATCACTGCTATAGGACTAAGTCCTCCCACCAGTCCAGAATTTTACATTTATCCAGTTTGAGACATATGCCCACCTGCAGTGCCTTGTTTTAAATATAGAGATTATTTCCCTCCCCCCGCCACCCCAAGAAGACAGTAAGTTTTGGCTTTATAGTATCAGTTCAGATTTTCCCAGAGATGTCCTGCCATTTTCTTTCCCTGCAGTCCACAACCCCTGGCTCTAAAGCACAAACACAAGTGGGTCTACCTTTGCAATGTGCTGTGGTATGGGAGAGCAGCAAGACAGCAGTATCCTTTTCAGTCTATTGATATAATAAGAGTAATCCACTCCTGCAGTATCAGTGGATACCATTTAACTGGTATTTTCTATAAGCTGAGGTAGTCACTTAGTAGAAAGCCTCTTTAGTGCAGATTTAGAGTCGTGTCCATTGTCATGAAATGTAATGACAAATCTAAGACCAGACCAGCTCTTCAAGACAGCTTGTGCTTTCAGACATCTACTTTAGAACAAGTAGGTCAGCGTTTAATGCAAAAACATTCTGACTTTCAGTGCATGCAAGATGTTTGTGTTTGGTATCTCTAGCCATGCTGCAGTTGGAATAGACTGAGACTTCTAAGAGTGTTCCATCAGCCTGGACAGAAAAACAATCCAAAGTACGCCCTGCTGGACAGGGACAAAGACATTTGCCCTGCCAACTCAAACAGAAAGCTGGCTAAGCCAAAAGTGCAGGGTGAAATCCTGAGCCTATTTAAGTTAACGGGAGTCTGGCTATTGATTTAAATGGACTCAGGCCTTTACTTCTTAACTCATGCTCATGCAGTTTTAATTCATATTCCCTCACTTAATGCAGTTTCCAGCTTCAATGCCTTTTATTAGGAACAAACACGCAAAGCTAAGATGAACTACCCACATTACTGTGACCCTCAGAAACAGCAGGATAGTAAAGGGGCCAGGACTAGCGCTGGGCTTCTAGAAATTGGCAAATCCAACCCAGAGCCCTGCCCCATCCTGACCCCAAGAGCATAAGCGTTAATGAAAGGTAGGAGTAGCAAATATCCCTAGACAAGCTTCATCTTCCCAGAGGCACAATGTGGTCTTCAGCATTTGTGACAGAGATCCACCACTGATTTTGTTTGTTTGTTTTTTAACCTCCAATTATTTAGATTGAATGATCTTGTCTGGAGATTACTCCTTCTGACCAGAGGCATGAGCCCGAAAGCCCGGGGTGCCAATCTGCAGGATTCTTTGATGCAGTCCTGTTTGTCTGTAGACAACACACGAAGTCCTGAGAACAGCAGGAAATCTAACAGCAAGAAGCAATGTCTGGGCACTCAGCTCTTCTTTCAGTAGTAAGCGCTGCCCCTCTGAGCTTGTCTCAGGCGTTGCTTTCTGTCCTTATTCACTCTGACGCTTCCTCCTGTTCTCACAACTTCCACCTCCTACTGCTGCGTAACTCACGGGTGTCCAAACCATTCCAGACTAAAGCCAGCAAAGCCTCCCTTCCCCACGCGCAACCTGCGTGTCCCCTACACTGGACAGCACAGTGCATCTCTTTTCAAGCTCTCTGGTCACAGAAAACATAAATGTTTGTCAGAATTGTTAAATTCTGGAACAATTCCAACTGAAGCACAGTAGTGGGAGGCAGATTCCTGCTCTCTTGTCCAGCTTCTTTGCTGGGTCATTTTGATCTGGCCACTATTGTCCAGGCAATAGGCTTTTTGCAAGACTTATTTGGAAGCTGTATTACCAAGAGCTCACAGCCTGAACCTACAGCTGTTGCAGACCTATTTCCCTTTGTAACAACAGTCAGAGCTAATTATGTCTTTGAAGGAGATATGGGAAGAAGCGTTGGAGTCTGATTTATGGTTTAGCCTGAGGGAAGGGAGGCTTCAGCTGCGCTGGCAGCTCCAGGAGCTCCTACTCTGCCTTTCCAGATTGTTGTGGGACTACGGGGCCCTACCAACACCATGTGGGCCTCACTGACTGCAGCCCTTAGCTCTGCATGCTCCAAAGAGACGAGTGAATCATTTGAGAATATCCCATTTATACCACTGCTCTGGCACAAAACAGGAAAGACTTGCACTTTAAAAAACAACCTTGGAAGTTTCAGTGGGGGTACTAGTACCTCCTCCTTAGCCGTTCTCCTGCATAGACCTCAGAACAATGCATGCCTGGGTGGAGGGTCTGGCACCAGGGGTGAATCCCATTTCCCTCAAGAGATAAGAGTATTTTATGCAAGACCCATGTGCAGCAGAGACAAACTGCTGCAACAGACGAGAAATTTGCTTTATATCAGAAATTGGTTTCTAGTTGCTTTTCTAGAGAAGGATCGTTACAGTCTATCTGTACATTTGCTGTAATGGAAAACACTACTTTCTTCAGTATTGGTGTGTGAGAGAAAGCAGGTGAAGTGGAAAGAAAATCCCCCAAGTTTCCTCTCTGTCCTGATTTCCTGGCTGCTTTTAGGGACAGGTAGTTTTTGCTAATGAGACTTTCCATTATAAAGTTTCCATTGCTTTGGAAAATATTAACTTTGCTGGGTAGATCAAACAGGCCCTGCAGTTATAGTTAGAATATCCTAAAGATTTAGTTCCCAGTAATAACAGGGCTAAACCACAGCACTGCCAGAGGCAAAAACTATATTATTTGAAATGAAACTTCTCATAAATATCCAGCTATGAAGTCATTTTATATCAGCTGCTCTTATATAAACTGGACAAGGCAAACTGTCCTATCCATCAACATTAAGGCTGCCAAGAAAAATGACTCTATATTCATTGTCTGCAAGTTTCAGAGGCTTCCCTCTCTCTCTTAGGCTTTCCCAGGAAGCACTGTGTTTTGCTCTTTTTAAGAACTTTGCTGGTACAGGCAACTAGTAGCACCACCAGTGCCATCTTTGGGCTTAAACCTACTCTTGTCTGCCTCCTCTCACTGTCTCTCTGGTGGGAAATGGATGGACAGATACACACAAATGCACCTGGCCCTCAGCAGCCACTGGCCAGAGCTAACATTACTTTTCAGTCTTTGTTAGGTGGAAGCACCTCAAAACACTGGCAGAGCCAGAACCATGTTGGTTTTGGGTTTGTTTTTTTGGTTTTTTTTTCCTTCCAGCCCCTCTCCAAATACTTAGAGCATGTTTGTTGCAGGTCCACAATAAGGACCAGGCCAGTCTTCAAACATACTGCTGAAAGCTGCACCCAGGAGGGGTTGAGAGTAACAGGGGGCACACAGAGACGTTGCTAGCCACTCTCGCACTCATACCATCCATCCCTTGGTGACACAGGTAAGTGGGTGCCACCCACAATCCTGGGACAGGCTGGGGACTCCAGGGCTTTACCTATATCTCCCACAACTTCCTGCTCGCTGCCTCCAGGCCCCCTATTGCCCCATTTCTGTCCTGCTGCTTGTAGCTGGCAGCATGTACAAGACACACTTTCTTGTGCTCTTCATTTTTTGTCTGTTTTTATGTGGAGAGGTCTGATACATTTTCCCCAAACTCCGGTGTCTTTGAAGCCCTGCTGTATCTCATAGCAATACTGTGTCACTGTTGATGTACACAGCAACTGCCTTTGACACACAAATTGTTTCACTCTGCATTAAACTGCAGCATCTGCTGCAGTAAAACATGACACCTGAAAATACTGTGGTCTGCGCAAAACATGGGGATGCTTTTTCATTAGCTTCTAAAATTAAGGCAGAAGGTGGACAAACCTTCATGCCCCCCTCCCTCAAGAGGAAGGGGAATGATGCTGGCTATTGCTTCTATTGCACTTGTGATTAAAGTGTATAGAGAAAGGTTAAGATGAACAACTAAGATTTGCTGGGCTGGGGAAATGCCCTTGTGATACTTTCCATGCAAGTTGCCTCACTATAATTCTCACTTCTCAAAAGAACGGCTTCAGAGAAATGCTTGATTACCTATTGCTGACTTCCCAAATGTTTCCAGTATCACTTTCCTGTTATGCAACAGGAGGCTCAGGTGTTTCTGGGTAAAACTACAAAGCTTTCAGAAATTTGGTCTACTTAAAGGATAGCAGAGACGTGAAGCAGGCTTGAAAAGAACCCTTGAAATATTTGGCCCCTTGGAAGGAAGTACTAGCTTGTGAAAAGGGATTTCCAGACTTGTTTGTGTGAAAAGGAATCAGTAAGCCTATATTAAATCAAACCCAAGCATTTGGTGCTAGAACAGTGCTAGCAGACCCTTCTTATGTCTTTGCAAGTTAAAATTCAAATGCCTACAGTCACCAACAACAATGATGCTGAAGTGTGAAACAGAAGATATCTATAGTCAGCCACTGTTGGAGATAGGTCCAAGGCGAGTCACCAAAAGCCTACCCAAAGCTTTACATGAAAACAATCAGGCAGGAGACAGACATTAACTCCCCCCGCCTTCAATTTTAGTAAACTACATGTAAAAGCTAAAAAAAAAAAAAACAAAAGGGCAAAAATAGTGATCCTCCATTTTAACTTTACAAAGAAAATAATTAAAATATGTTATTAAAATATGCAAAATTTATAATTTAATTATATAATTACACAGCCTTATAGTCTAATAGCCCCACTGTATTTTGCATATTAGTGAACAATTGCATTCTTAAAGCTCACAGCAGAATCATTTACTTGATGCTGGAGAATAAGTTAATTACGGATCTCCTGCCTTTGATTAACAGATTTAATAATCATGTTACAGTAGGATTATCTTATACTTCATGTGCTTACAGCACTAATGATGAGATTCATGAAAGCAATGTGTCAGCAAATAGGATTGGCACCAAAAAAGGAAATGTTCGGAGATCCCAGGACTGCCTGTGCCTGTATTGCTGCCGGTCAGCAGTTCTGTTAGGAACCCACAAATGGTATCCAACCATTTTTGCCTCATCTGTCATTAATCTCCACTATTTGCCACTTATTTCTACAAAACCACATACTGTTTTCAGGTGAGCTGAGCACCTCACCTGAAGCTCAATTCTGGATACTGGGGGTGGGGAGGGGGGGAATTATCCTGGGAGATTGCTACAGCATCAGGTAATGCATATTTGTGCACATAATACAAGCAGAAAGTTTCTTGGATGGAAATACATTGAGTCAGCCAAGATTTACTCTCTCTAAAGGAGTCTCAAGATTAGGTACTTAATACAACCTAAGAGACAGAGCACTATAGTTTCTGAACTTGACTTCACCTGTTCAAGGAGAGGAACCATTGCAGGACAGAGAAGGTAGAAGGGAGACTCAAAATTTTTTCGTGTTTTGCTGTCATTCCTCACGGGGCTCCTGTGCATGTCTGTGTAAGAACCAGATCTGCACGTCTGGCAGGAGCCAGATTCAGAAACCTTTACTTAAGTAAAACTCACATTGACACAAATAAAAACAGAATAAAGAGCTGAACTATCTTTTGTCTGAAAGAGCAGTACCTCAGGAATCACTAGCAATAGGATTTCAAATTGCATCAGCCATGTACCTTATCTATTACCATGCAAAGTAGAATAATGCAATACAAGTCAGCAGCTTAGCATAACACAGGGCCCCAAGAAGAAGGCAGGAAATGAATAGGAATACAATTTCCTTAACAATTCACTTACAGGAATTATTCTGCAAGACATCGCCCATGTCCTGGTGGAAGATGCAGTCTGAGGGTACAGGAAGCACTGGACCATTTTGCCATGTCCCCTCACTGCCATCATCCAACTCAGGTACTGCCCCTTCCACGAGATGGTAACAGAACTCCTTGCACTAATCACACCATATGGAAATACCCAGAAAAAGACAGGGAAATTGCAGAGTGGCCAGCACTACCCTGCCTGCTGAGACTAAGGGTACACTAATGCTGTTCAACCTGCCTGTTAAAGAAATTATTCACCAAAACATTATTTCACAGCTGATGGTAAAAACCTCCCCTCGTACACTACAGCTGCTTACTCCTCCCCTTGTTGGAGGGGTCGAGGAGGCCTTGTCTGTACTGCTTGTCAGCTCTCCAGGCAGCATTTTGGGGATGGTGTCTGAAAAGCAGTGTACTTTGGTGTCTGTCTTGCAGCTCCACCAGTGACATCAATCCACTGCTGCTTGTGTTTTCTTCTGGGAGATATTTAAGGTTAAGATAATTCAAGGTTTGTGATGAAAATCAACACTTTTTTCCGCCAAACCCACCAAAGCAAGCTTCAGGGATTAGAGACATACTGAAATAATGTATATGTTTTTACTGAACCAGATGGGACTATGCCTTTACGTGTAGACGTGGCACTTTGGGACATGGTTTAGTAGGCATGGTGGTGTTGGGTTGATGGTTGGACTGGATGATCTTAGAGGTCTTTTCCAACCTTAATGATTCTATTCTATTCTTTAGATGTGCCTCTTCAAACCCAGCCATCCTGCTCTCTTTCCTTGCTCCCCCTTTATCCCCCTTGCTCTGACCCTGCCACACATCCATCCAGTGTGGAGAGTTACAGCAACGTTCTTCTCAGCTTGTCACAGCTGGCTTGCAAATGAAAGACATTTTAGACAGCTATCAGGCCATTTCTCCATGTCATACCACAGTGCTTTAACCTCTCCCTGCCCCAATTTGTTCCAGGTGAGCTCAGGAATCAGTGGCCAAATAACCTTCAGCTGTAGATCACCTGGCAAGTGGCAGCGGTTCAAACGAGACCACAGGCATACCCAGTTCTTAAAGTAGAGGCTGAACCCACCAAGAACTCAGATTACATTAGTCAGATAGATGCCAAAAATGCTTTCTAGGATATTTATGATGAGTTTCTTCAGTGCCAGGACACAGGAGGTACTTCCTTACTTCCAGGTAAAAATACTTCTGTTTTACAGCCCTCAAATCACACATTTTCTGCAAGACAACAGGCAAAGCTCAGCCTTAACAGGGGCAGTGCTGGCCTGCAGCCCCTCCCTGCTTTGGCTCCACTTTGCGTATATGGTTTCACCACTATAAACATTTTTTTACTTTATATGAGCCTAGCAAATCCTTGTCCTCTAGATACTCATCTCCTACAGCTGTAGGCACAAATAATAAAATAGACAGTGATGAGTAGACCCTATAATGCAAAACTAAAGGTCCAATTAGAATTTGATGAGGAAGTGTGAAATAAAACACATTAAACAGAATAAGAAGGTGGGACAAGAAATCAATTTCCCATTAAATTCAGTGGTTACTTTTTTCCTGACTCTCAATGTTACAAGCATCAATTACACACATAATTTACTCCTTTACAGTCTGATTCTGTGTTCAAAGCAAAAACATGCATTACAGAATATGAATTAGTCCAGCCAACACACAGAAATAAGCAGTGCCCTATAGGTCTCCAGGCTGGCTTTAAGAAGTGCTCTACCAATGTAGGCCAGAGGGAAATTGCATTATATGCAGTTTGGGAGAAGGAATTGATTTGAAGCAGCCTGCTACCTCACTCGAAGCAAGAGGTAATCTCAACTGGTGCAGAAGGTATGAAGCTGAACTTGGGAAAAGCCATGGAGATGTTTGGGATGGAAAGTAAACATACATGCCCAAAATATTTGCCTTTGTGGATGTGACTAGAGGATGTAAGGCTGGTACAACAAAATGCATCCTTTGCTTATGTAAGCAGCTAAGCACCATGAATATAAAAAGAGTAGAAAAAGCTGCTTGTGGATGATTTCAGGACAAGTAGGCACAAGCATAATTTCTCTTTTATTTCATCTCGTTAACAGTGTCTTATACATATGTGTTGAAAATGTGATGCACATAGAGTTATTTTAAGCTAACAAACACACAAAGATGTTTCATTTGTCAGGAGTGGTGATCCTTGATCCATGCTATTGGGCCATACTTGCAGGGTCCGTAAGTCCATTATGCTTCACTTCTACCTCCAAAAGATTATAAGATGCGTCTTTGCTGAGCTACACACGGTTTGAGCAGTGGTAACAGCAGCCTATGGTCTACAGTCAAGAAATCTCCTCAGCACAGCGAGGGAGAGGAGCTTTCTGGTATGAGGTAGGATGATAGGGAGCATGCCCAAATCCTGAGATGTACAAAGAAAAGTGCAACACCTGGCGAGAAATGACACTGCAAACCCATCTCCCTGAACTGACAGAAATTTATGCACAGAAGAAGTGGGAAAAGAAATCAGTTATTTCTTTCATCCTCCTTCATAACTCACGGTGCAAGTACATCGTAAGAAATGAAGACAGAAAAGTGCTATGAAAAGACAAGTGATGCATCTAATACTTCAGCAAAACCTCCTTCTGGTGTGTCTAAAGATGCTGTGGTGGCTTGCTCATATTTGTCTATGTTCTAAACCTTTTGCACTTTGTTCTTAGAGCCAAATGTGGACCACATTATTTTGGGTTGCAAACCACAGACACCCATAAACACCAAAAAGAAGCTACACGCAGAGAGAACAATGGGTTCTTTAACAGGTCTAGGCACCTCTCATCTTAAATCCAAGAGTTTAATGTCAATTCCAGCTGTCTTGGATTGTCCCTTGCTTGTAAAGAGCCTGTAAGTAAATTGTTAATTCAGAACTCCCTAGCTGTGATCATTAACGGATGAAATGTGGTGTTAAACCTTCCTCCAGCCTATAGAGCACTGGCTCAGCTCTAGGGTACTGGTGTCTAGGGTGCTACTTTGTACCCATGTTTATCTTCTTGTGACCGTCTTTTTCAACTGATTGGGGGGGGGAGCTCATAGCAGTTAATTTCTTCATTTTACACTAATTTACCCTGTTCCCCTTTCTACAATAGCTGCAGCATAATGTTTCAGTAGAGCAATGCTTTGCAAATTTGGCTCAAGGAGACACTGAGCGAACAGCTTTTCAGAGGGCTTCAACTCAGCTGTCAGAAGGGGCAGTTTGGTTTCTGTGCAAGCAATACTCACATTCCAAACTGCATTAGAGAAAAGCCAGTGGGTTTGTACGCATTTTTATCAGTTCCAGGTTAGGAATCTAATGCTAATTTCTTCTTAAAGCCTGTGTTTGCAGTAGAATTTATATTCTAAAACAAAAAAAGGATTGTGATGTTTTTCTCTCACTAGCTCACTCTTTTTGCNTTCTCAAGATGAAGCACCCGATGGTTACAGCAGTGCTGGTAGTACTGGTGCAGGTTTCTCAGAGTTTCCCTGCCTTGTACCACCGAGGTTGGTGGAGGCTGTTAAAGGAAGGAGATAGTTGTGGAAAATGTGATTTGGCACTTTGTTCTGAGCCTAAAGACTGTCCAGCCGGGACTGTATTGGACCGTTGTGGCTGCTGTCCTGAATGTGGAAATGTGGAAGGTCAGATCTGCGACTTGGACCAGGGTAATCATTTTTACGGGCAGTGTGGGGACAACCTAGAGTGCAGGTTGGATGCTGATGAAGCGAGGTTTGGGGAAGTCCCTGAACCGCAGTGTGTGTGCAAGTCTCAAGAGAGCATCTGCGGACCTGAAGGGAAAACATATGAGAACATCTGTCAATTCAACAAGGCTTATGCTACGAAAAGAAATATCAGCATGAAACATAAAGGACCATGTGAATCAGGTAATATGTACAGAGGCACTTTCAAACTGAAAGATCTGATTCTTAGTTTTAGATGTGTTACTAGATGCTCTAGTTTAACTTTATTGAACTAATACTGCATTTTTGTTATAATTATCATTATTTTGTTATACTACTACTTTGTGTTAAACATGCGGTTTAGCAGCTGGTACTTAATCTTGTACGTTATAAGCCTCTATATTAGACTAGTGGATTTAAATCACATGGTGACTAAGAAGCCATAGATCTACAGACTAGCCCTGCTCTGAATAAGCAGAGTATGAGATATCTTCTACAAAAATTGTATGCGTAGTTGGGAGTAGGTAAACAGATAGGACAATCTGTGACGACTGGACAATTAGTTATTATTATATGAAGACTGACTTGATATTAAAGTGGTGATAGCAAGGCAGATCTCATTCATATATATATACACACATATATGTATCTATATATGTATGTATGCATGTGTGTATCCACCTGTGTGTATATATGGTAATCAGTGAAGTAGAGACAATAGAAGCACATAGGGCTTAATTAACAGGTCTGTTCTTTTTACAAAAAAGTCCAAAATAATCAAATTTCAGCATCATCATAAAATCTAGGTAACCCATGAAATGGAAATCCAAAATTAGAACAAAATCAAACTGAAATAATTTCCCTAAAAACATTACTGTGCATGAACAGTTCTCTGCAATAATTTTTAGTGGAAGGATTCTTAGCTGGGTTGTACGGGGGAATCCTGCCTCCTGCTCATATGCTGTTCTCATTCTTCACATTATTACAAGTCTTTATTCCGGGGCACATTTCACCTAAGTCACATGAATATAAAATGAAAAGGAAAAAATAAACAAGCTTTTGTTTTCTGAATGAGAATTTTTTTTTAAAGTTAATGAAATATTTTCTCAAATGAACTAAGTAGAAAAGGTCTCTGGGTCACAAATGGGTCACAGTTCTGGGAATCTGAAATTGCATCTCTGGCAAAGGTCCATACATGAGAGTAACTCGGGTACGTTTTACCCACTCCTTGCTAGCGATCTGTTGCCTCTAATTTAGAATGTATGCTGTGCTTTTATATTGAATGAACATTGGATATTGAATACTTAAAAGGAAAAGTGATGAACAGCTAATACTAGACTTCTTTCCTCTTTCTCTAGTTGCAAGAGAAACATCCATTAAAGAAGCCTTTATTTGTCATTAGGGTATTAAGCTGGGAAACAAGGCTTGCCAGTAAAGAGACATTCAGAAAACTCAGTACGTACCAGTTCACAGTATGATTGAAAGCCTGTTAGCCCTTGGGTAGGTGTTCTCATTTGGGATTAAAATAGCACTAGTTCTCGTGGCATAACCCTTCAGGAAGATTTCAGTTAGAAGCACCACTCAAGTACCAACTGATGTTAACTTTGCAGCAGAGGTAGCTGTTCAAGCATACAGGCTCAAAGCAACGGTCTGCTCTAATCAATTAAACAGAACTGGCCATGTACAAAAAGCTTTAATTTGGAAGTACTATCACTTTTAATTGCTGGTGTTGTCATCCACCAGGCCTTGCAGTCACCCCTGAGGCGCATAACACCGCTCATCAAGCAGGAGGAATGAGCTCAGCTGCTCTGCATGCAGGCATCACCCCCAGTGCTTTCCTACTGCTTCCCTGGGCTCCCAGAAAGGCTGGACCCTCTCTCTAGGAATGCAGTGAAATTTCCCAGGATCACTCAGCTTACTGAATTGCACAGAAGCCTGGAGGAAAGGTCATAGCCATGTCAGTGCTGTGCAGAGTTTAGTTAAGAAAAATGGGGGACCGTCTCCTTGGCTGTTGCAGAGGAAAGTGCCCAGCTGGCATATGAGCCCAGCTGCAGCAGAGCACTTGAGCCTGAGGTGGGTGCTGGGCTCGCCGGGGAGGGGGAGCACAAGTGCCCCTCTTCTCAACCTCTGAGCAGCAGCTGACCATGCTGGGTTTGTAGATTGTGTTTTAGACCCTGGAAGGAACCTGGACCCTTCAGCAAGCAGCAACGCAGAGAGGTGCTATCACGGGGGCATCATGCCTCGATCCCCCATAAGAGTCTACCAGTAAGCCCCCTCTTTGCCACTACAGCTATCTGAAGCAGCACAGTGGGCATGTGAAAGTGCACCGTGATTTAGACTGTTTTTTCATGGTTGCAACTGATGACAAAAGGCGACAGGGAGTCTGGCTCTAAGAGTAGAAACCTCACTGCGACACTCGCTTTCTGCTGACTCCAATTTGCATGAGAAATAAACACTGAACACTGTGGGGTTCTGGTACCAAGCTATAAATACAACCCTCACTCAACTCAAAGTATTTTGTTTTGTTATTTCTCGTTCAAAGCATCTGCTGTTTCCTATTGATGCCAAATGGATTAATTGTATACAGCAACCAATGAATAAATAAATAACAATAAACTCCTTTCATCAGAAGAGTATAGCCATTTATCTTCCATCTATCACCAGAAAAAGGGGAAGAAAAAGGCCTAGCTCCCTAAAGAAACACTGAAAAAGCCCTTCTTTTCCCCAAAGCTAGTTTTGATCAGTTTATCTAATAATTTACCAGGGTCACTAAGTACATTGATTGTATACAGATTCTCCACACTTAATCCATCCCCATTCATATTCAAACCTCTCGCTGATGATTTAACGAAGTAACAGAGCTATCTAGCAGTGATTCTTTTTATATTTAGCTGTGTCAATTTATTTTAAATGTAAATCTTGGAGTAAAAAAACAAATAAACAATCCACGAAATTTTCTGCCATTTTCATCAAATCAGACATAGATTAGCAAAAATTAATATGAGTTAAGGGGAAAAAATCATATTATCTAATTCATTAGTCTGGAGTGATATTGGGTTAATGTTGATTGTGAAAGGTGAAGCAGTATTTTGACTTGTCCTGGCTTCTGGTTTATGTCTTCTGTAACACACAAGGATAATTCATGACTGGGACTGTAAAAGGAAAGGAGCAACTACTGCACATTCACCTCCAGACACTGAGCCATCAGAATGCTTTCTATTGCAATCAAGAAAAATTTATCTACTCCAAGAATCAAATTGACAGGTTATCATAACAGTAAAGATCTGTTTCTAAAGACACGGTTATGCAAAAAAAGTACACACAGATATGCATGGGACAATTTGTCTGAACACCAAATCTGAAACACTCAAAAAAGAAGTTTGTAAATTTCTGTTAAAATGCTACATCATTACTTCAATTTTCTTCTGTAAAATACAGCAAATTGGTGTTGTGAAACACTATTATTTTATTTCTGGAGGCACTTCAAGTTCAAGTAGATAATGCAAGTATTTATTGCGTGTTCAGATTCAGAAAAGGCAGTTTGGTTAGATCAGAACTGTGGTTCTTCCTACTTGCTATGAGTTCGATCTCACATGATGCCAGTCCTGGTCAGCCCTGGTCCAGCAAAGTCTTAACTACTGCTATAAAAGCATAAAAGTACTGGGTGGGACTCAGACCGTATCTAGACATTTCCATATGAGCTATCATCTGGATTCTCCTTATAGTTAATGGAGGAAGGGGTATTTCCAGTGTGGAATTCCTCTAGGTGTATGGTAAACAGTGCTAGACAAACTTCTTGTACGTGAACAGCTATAATGTAGATATGCAATTCAGACCCTTATGTCTTCGAGGCTAAGGATGTGTTTACACATCGTGGTGAAGCCAGAGCCCTCAGCCTCGCACGGCTGAGCCCCAGCTGTGGACAGTCACATAAGCAGGACTCAGTTCTTGGTAATACTTCAGTGTTGTCTGTGTATCCGTAGGACACCTGTGTTAGCACCAGAACAAAAGTACTAACCAGTCAACATCTGCCTAGTTAAAAAGTTTGTCATGCTGGCTCTGTACAGAAATAATTTAAAGAACTCATATGACTCAACCTAGATGTTTGGTTTCTTTTTTACACTTTAAGATTAACTACAGTGGGATGTATCATTAAAAGGAGCACTGAGTTTTAAAGTTTTGAAGTATGTTTTAATATCAGACCCTATGTGATAAGTTCATAGGCAAAACATTTCTCATCCAAGATATTCAGTTAATGCTGATTTGAATACAAGATTTTTCAAATAATATACAGATTCTGAATGTACAGTTCTCATGAAAGAACAAGCATTTAAGGGTTTAAGTATCCCAGTTTGAAAAATCTCACTTTTGAAGAGTACCAGGATTGTTTATTGAGGCATTCTTAAATGGGGAAATTGATACTTCGCTGTACAATTTGTTTGCAATTAATTTTAATCAGTATGCATTTGATATTTTCTGCACAGATACAAATCCTGAAAAACTGACAAATGTATTAGAAACTTTGCTTGAAAACCTGGAACAGGCTGTTACAATTTCAAATGCTGAAGCATAAATGCTGTACCTACATATTGATTCAAATATTGCAAGTAAAAATATAATAATTATTTACTGTAAGTTTCTATTTCCAAGCATCTGGGATCTGTACAAAAATAAAAGCAATAACTCAATACAAGTCTAATGGCCAAGAAAATGCAATCATTTTTAAACACTGGTATGGAAATAGAAAGAACACAGACTATAGAAGGAAAAACATTTCTTGCTGAGGACAAATAGATCAGGGAAAAAAGCAGAGATCTCCAAAATAGGAAAGTTGTGATAAGAGTAAATATGTCATTTTGCTCTCTGCTGCTAAACACCATCATCTCCTGTTAACATCTAGTATGATCTTACATGCTTACAGAGGGATATGTATTTACATCATCTCTGAGTGCATCAGGTAACAGTTTATTTTTTCAGTCTTCAAATCCCTGGACTGGCTCCCTCTCGTGGTTAACGTCAGCTTTTTCTTTGAGGAAAAAAGTGGGAGAGGATAATTCAGAGGCAATAAAGAAACGGGGGGGGGGGGAGGGTAAGAAAACAATAGGAAACAAGTAAGTCGAAATCTAATAATTATAATAAACATAACATAAAACCTTATAAAAATAACTAGATTTCAATCACATTTATTACTTGTCTCATAACAAGAACACCAGGTGAAATTGATAGCAATTGAGGATAAATGTGAAATGTATTAATGCTGTTATTCTGTAACTTGCTACAATGAGTTCCATCGGTAACAGAGGGGGACAAGATTTTAGCAAGTTCAAGGCAATGATGTACTCAGAAAACAAATTTTGACAAGCTAGCAATCTCAGTATTTTAGCTTTTAAGCTAAGCAAAATGTAACAGAAATTAAGAAGAACTATCATGTACAATCAAGTTACTCTGTGATTGTCTGCTACAGAATTTCTTGTACTTTCCTCTGAAGGACTAGTCGAGTACTGGCTGCTAGACTGGTGGGCCTTGAGTCTAGTCCACGATAATAGCTCATGGGACACAAATTAAACTTTTAATTTCAGCTTAAGTTTCACAATCATGTGCAAGGGGAAGGACAGACGGGTCCTTTGAAGTAAGTGTTTTTAAAAACCCTGTTCACCCTTTAATAAGACACAAGGTGTTCTGAGCTTTAAAAGCTGCTTGGAATCACATGGCTCTTCTCAATGCGTGAGATGGCAAAAAGCAAACTGGTTTTATTATGTAAAATACAAATTAATGTTATATGCTTTTGTATTTGTGTTGTCTTTTGCTGTCTTCTAAAGCACCGTTATTGTCGGTTCTTTGCAGCTCCTGTTATTTCTATGCCACCTCAGGATGTCCAGAATTTCACAGGCAATGATGTCATTTTTGGCTGTGAGGTATCTGCCTATCCTATGCCACACCTTGAATGGAAAAAAAAGGGGAATAAAATGTTTCTGCCAGGAGATGACACCCACATCTCAGTACAGGTAAAACTTGAGTTTTCCACGTCATACAGTTTGGGATGAGGAGTAAGGGGATTAATCAGAGAATTCCTCCTACAGGATACAATACTGTTGCAATAAAATAGGTTCCCAATAGGGGCCCTCTAACTATGTAAAGAATTCTGATTTCAGTCAGCGCAAGGATCATTATTTTGGCAGTCCAAGCAGGGATATCCAAGCAGAAATAACAGGGAGGGTACCATCCGGCCTGCTTCAGGGAAAGAAAAGATGGAAGATTCTCCTCATGGAGATATGATAGGACAAGAAGAAATGGCCTCAAGTTGTGCCAGGGGAGGTTTAGATTGGATATTAGGAAAAATTTCTTCACCAAAAGTGTTGTCAAGCATTGGAACAGGCTGCCCAGGGAAGTGGTTGAGTCACCATCCCTGGAGGTATTTACTAGGCGTGTAGATGTGATGCTTAGGGATATGGTTTAGTGGTGGACTTGGCAGTGCTAGGTTAACAGTTGGACTCAATGATCTTAAAGGTCTTTTCCAACCTAAATGATTCTATGATTCTATGATTCTGGAAAACCCGAATGCACATATTAATGGAACCGTTTAGGCTACTACGTAAAAGAAGGTGCATTCTGGGAAGGATGACTGTTGGCAACTATTTTTCTACTCATGATGCAGAAGCACAATTCTGGCAGGTATCTAAACTTCTCCTTTGCAATATGCTGTTTCTGGATACCTGCCATTTGGGTTCAGTCCCTGAGGTGTTCAAAAGAAAAGCAAAGAAACTTGCTCATTTTATGGACGACACTGTGTTTTAATCTGAACCTGAAAGTCTGAGCTAAAATTAAATACATCAAAACGCTAATTCTTTTAAATGAAAATAACATTCTGGGGAAATGAGCTAACAAAGCCAGATGTACAGGCAGACCACAGTAAGGCTGAAGCCTGCGTCCACATGCCTTCTCCAATGGACAAAGAATATGAACAGAGACTATGCAGAGAAATGCATGGAAAATCTCTGGATACACAACCCAAAAATGAGAAGATCCAATGCATGTGGGGCATAACATGAACAAAAAGGTAAATAGAAAAAGCACAGAAAAAGCTAATTAAAGTACCAAAAGTACTGAAGTACTAAGAGTCTAAGTTATTTAGAAATGTTTCCAGAGACAGCATAAACACAAGTGGGATTAGTGGACTTAAAAGTTGCTCAGAAAAAATGGTGCCAGGAACCACATCCAAATGCTGGTCACCTCAGAGGCTAAACTGAACCCTGTTAACCTAGCTCATTAATAAAGTCAGCATGAGGGCATCTCTGTTAACATTTGTTAATGGTTTTGTGTTACTAGTTTGGAAAAGAAAGCTCACCCCTTTAAGAGGCTTTAGCCTGAGTAAGTTGAAATTGATTGTCATGGAAGTGTGAAAGCTCACAGTATCTCATGCCAATCCATTAAAACCTGGATGCTGAGTGCCAGCTTGGTCAGGCCCCTCAGCCCTGAACAACTCACCCAGGCCCCCTGCCACTGTCATCCTGAAGAAATTTATGAGGTTGAGAACAGGTGGCGATGCTTTGAAGCAGCAGCAGCAAGAAGTGGTGCNGGCAATGCGTTGAAGCAGCAGCAGCAAGAAGTTGTGCTGGGACAAGAGACAGGAGGAGCACTGGGAAGCAGAAGCATCAGAAGGACTGGGGAATCAGAGCACTGTGAAGGGCAGTGAGGTGTAAAGAGCAGAGCAGAGCAGGGAAAGCATGAACTTGGAAGCACAGAGACAATAGGGTGTTAAAATATAAGGCAGCAGAATCAAAGACAATCAAAGCATGATGGCAATAAACAAAAAGCAAAGATTGGAACGATGTTTAATCCAGCCACAACTCTTTT